>JAJGOT010000612.1:155000-355000 GCA_022457155.1 Cladopsammia gracilis
AGTGTTTAGATGCTACAAACCTACGGCTTACTACCAAACTAAAACAAAAATACTGACTATGATGGACAAATAAATGGCTGACAAAATAGGTCCATTACCCGTGACAAATTAGTTTGGGCGACTTGAATAAGTACCAAAAGTTATTCATTTTTTGGGTGGTGGCGGCGGTTACGAGTGAACAAATGCGGAAAACAGGGAACGAAAACCTACACAAAGTGAAAAAAAAAAAATAAATAACAGCAACATATTTTTTATTTTTTAAGAATATATGAGAACAAAGACCCCTCTGGAAAACCTTCACTGTGAAATGTTGGTTAAGGCAAACTTGGAATAAAACTTTGCGCTACTCAGATGCGTGAGTTGACAGGTTCGCACTTCATTAATTATTACAATAAACTCTCCCTGGAATAAAAGTCCATCACAAGGGCAACTTTCTCGCGATGCTGTCCATCAGTTTGTCTAAAGTATGATATGGCTTCTCTGTCCCAGTACATTAATATTGTAACTCATCACCTTACTCATCTACACGCCAAGTACGCCTTGGCTTACACATTTTTCGTGCATTCTTCGTTGCAATATTAATCAAGTTTGTAGTGCAACCAGTGACAGAATCCGGAACAGAAATGTTCTGTCCGGTTTTAATATCATGATGCTGCTGCTCGGATTGGGTATTAGTGGCATTGCTGTCTTAGCTCCTGGTTGCCCTTCTAAGACTTTAAGGCTTCTTAGCTTGATCTCTTCAGGTTTCCGTTGATTGTTTCTTCAGCGACGGGTTTTATTTTTATATGTCAAGTTGCTAACCCAGCCCATAATCACAAGCCTGGGCGGGAGGTTTGTTTTTCTCGCCTGTTCCATCACCGTGGACCGCCAGTGTTAATTATACCTGACAGGAGCACAAGTGCCACGTAGTGCCGCGTGTCCTTAGGTTTGGCACCGGGGAAAGGACTCGGCTCTTATTGGGAGACCGATCGACTTCTAATAGACAACTCCATACTCCTTAATACGATAGAATTTTAATATTTCTTCCGTTCAATTCACAGAATAAACAGCAGTTTTAAAAGAATAATTCAATTCTAAATGACTTGTTGCATTACTGTTTGAAATGCACCCTTATACGAGAGCAAAAGACATTTCAGCAGTCAGCCGTACATTGATTGTTAGCGGTCAATCCCTGGGCATGGCGGCCATGCTAGTGAAACTAAGGGCGCTTACCATTTTGTCAGTACTAGCCGGCCGAACTGATCAATTTGTAAATATTGTGCCATTGTTTGTCAAAACTGGTCGGCCAAACTAGTCAATTCGGAAACTATGACAAATGGTAAGCACGCTAAGAAAGGAAGTTACAGAAAAGCCTTCATTCAATCAGACGCAACACTGATTTCAAGCTTTAATGTTACACTAAACTGACCGCCATGTTGCGACATGTTAACTGATGTTGCGTGGATGTTGTATCGAGTCCTATTTTACTCAAATTATCCGGCACGCATCAACTTAAAATATGCACCATTTGTAAGGTTTTTGTGGGGAAAGATAATAAAGTATGTATGTATATAATACGGTCGCACGTTAGAACAAAGCTTGCAACACTATTCCGCCCACATGTAAAACGGGATATTGATTCGCTACAAGGAGGCAAACATGGCGGACAGGAGCATGAGCAATTCAAAAGGTAAGAATACGAAAAGTGAAAAGCCGAGAAAGGGAACAAAATGAGTAAGATACCGGCCATTTTAAGCTTTAACTGCTCTTTTCAGCGTTGGTGGACCACAAAAATCGAACAAAAATATTTTTTTGTTCTTTACCATCATTATGACCAAACTGCCAAATCATATCACCAAATGAATATACAGAGGTTATTCAGCGTGAAATTATGTAATACGGCAGAGTATTTTTACTCGTCAGTTTTTAAAATAAATTGTTTATTATACGACAGTTATTTTCTCCTAAATCTAATCTTTGAAAGTGTTTTTCCTAGCACACGGTCAGAAGAGTGTAGTAAAAATTAACGTGTCATATTTGCACTCGTTTTGATGCGTATTTGCACTCTAAAAATGCTATGTCGACTAATAATTGTTTTTATTACGCTATCCTTGTTTCAAATACTACTTACACTACAGATATTGAACTTGACGTTCACATTTTTTACGAAAAGATTTTGCGAAAACAGTCTAAACGTCAGCAGTCTAATCTTTGAGTGACCATATTTTTTTTTTTCCCCGATTGTTGAATCCTTTTTCTCTTTTCTTTTATGCTTGCATTGTACCAATTTCTTTTTAACGGGTTTTTGTTTTGATCAATTGAAATAAAACTAAACAAGAATAAAACAAAATAGAATTTTAAAAATATTAATAACAAGATGACAAGAAAAAAGTTATATATATATTTTTTAATAATGCACATCTTTATTGAAAGTGATAAGATCTAGTTACAATAATAGTATAATGGTATATTACAATGGTATATTATGTTAACACTAATAAAAAAAATGCGATTGCATTATTTACTACACACACACAATTACACACGCACACAGACACACACACACACACACACACACACACACACACACACACACACACACAACAAGGGACATAAACAAAAGATACACATACACCAGTAAGGGCAGTACTTTTTGTTACATATAATCTTAAAATAGGACATGTTAAATATGGGCTAAGTGCATACTTTAAAATTAAAGAGATTGAACTAAGGAAGGCCTTCAATGCGAAATTTGAAGGCAATTCGTTGCGTAAATTCATCAAAATTTATTCGTTTATTGTTAATTTTTTGGGAATATAGATAATATTTTGCAAATAACAAACAGTAATTTAATTTTTTTAGTGTCTTATCGGAACGCGCTAATTGATCATTGTCAAATTCAAATTTTCCAAATAAAAATTCTTCTGTGGAGAGTGAATAGGAGGTGACATGTTCGCTGTTAAACCATGTTAAGACCTGACTGAAAAATGACTTGGAAGGGAGGCAGTCAATGAAAGTATGACCTATCGAGTCGCTTTCATTACAGTATAGGCAGTTTTTGTTACTTTCAATACCAAAATGATACAATTCCTTCTTTGTAACGATAATTATATGTAGAAATTTGTAGTAAAATTCTCTAAGTTTAGTCTCTTTACAAAGTACCTTCAATTTACTAAAGTAGCAAGGCCAATTCAAATTCAACAGTTGAGTTTCGTGTTCCCATTTCATTGGCCATGGGCCAGTAGCCTTAGTTACAGACTTGTTAGTAATAAGCCAGTAGAAATCTTTGCTTTTCATCATGAGTAAGTTTATTGAGGCTGTAGGTGACAGAGGAAATATAAAGTTTTTCTTTTCGAATATGTGTTTGTCAACCGAAGTCTGGCTTGCTTTTTCTCGCAGATGTTTGGGAATTGCTGCCAAAACTTAGAAATATCGAAGAAAATTCCACTTGATGTTATATTTTTGCAGGAATTCTTGGTAAGAGAGAAATTTCCCCTCGTCATTCAAAACATCTCGGATAGAAAAAATTCCTTTTTGATGCCATTCATTGTAATAAAATGACTTCCCATTTATTAAAATTTCTCTATTATTAAATAGCACCAAATCGTGCTTATAGCAATATCCATACAATTGTTTTAACTCCATCATGTGGAGAAGGATTTCTTTGTAAAAAAGTGGTAGGTCAATCCCCCCGATCTGTTTAATAAAATGTTTATCATAATTACATCGAAGTATGAAGTTGAGTCCGCCGTACCTTTTAAAATGATAACTTGGGATATACAGCCAAGATTCGTTTGAACAGTTTTCATTTTTTAAAAGTCTGGGTATCCATGCTAGATTTAGCGACTTGAATGTGGTTAAGATATTTGGTACGCGCAAACCGCCATCAATATAGTCCTGGTACAATACTTGCCTTTTTATTTTGTCTGGTTTTTTGTTCCATATGAAATTAAATAAATAGCTCGTGATCAACTTAATACTCGTTTCCTGAGGCATGTTCGACATTGAAGCTGAATAAATCAGCTGCGGTATTCCTAGGCACTTGAAAATTAAACATCTGCCAAGTAAAGTTAATCTCCGAGACCTCCAAAAGTTGAGCCGGTTGTCCATTTTCTCTATTTTTTCAGTAATATTCTTCTTATAGTTTCCTTTTTCATCATAAGAGATAAAAATACCGAGAGTTCTGACTGGATCTTTTGTCCATTTTAAACCCAGCGGTTTCGAATCATTGAGGTGCCAAGGACCTAACCAAAGTGCCTTTGTTTTGGACTGATTAAGCTTCAACCCCGATACATGTCCAAAGACATTAAGTAAGGCAATGGCGTTTTCAACCGAATCAAGATCTTTACATAATAAGGAAGTGTCGTCAGCGAATTGGCTAATTTTAAATTCATGATTGTAAATTTTTAACCCCTGTATATTTTTATCTTGTCGTATCTTACTCGCTAGAATTTCTGCTCCTAAAATGAAGAAGAGAGGAGACAGTGGACAACCTTGTCTAACTCCTCTTGACAAAGAAAAGGACTCCGTGCAAAAACCATTGTTTAAGACTGAGCTTTCACATTTAGCATATAATGTTGAGACCCAACGTTTTATACTTTCACCAAAGTTAAATACAGAAAGAGTTTGTTGAATAAAGGGCCATTCTAAAGTATCAAAAGCTTTCCTGAAATCGAGCAGCAGAACGATTCCGGGAATATCTTGTCGTTTAGTTTGCTCAAGAATATCCGTTAACAATCGTATGTTCTGTCCGATAAATCTTCCCTTAACAAATCCGGTTTGGTCTGGATTAATTAACTTAGGTAGTACATTTTCTAATCTTTTAGCGATAGCTTTGGTCGCGATCTTATAGTCTACATTTAACAGAGTGATAGGGCGCCAATTGGACAGGAGCAATAAATTGGAGTCTTCTTTTGGAACAAGTGTTATGACACCTCTTCTTTGAGAAACTGATAGTTCGCCAACGTCGTAGGAAGCATTAAGACTATCCAGAAGATCCTGACCAAGAATTTCAAAAAAACAGTTAAAGAATTCGACAGTATGGCGATCTTCTCCTGGAGATTTCCCTAATTTGAAAGTCTTCAATATATTCTGGCATTCTTTAAGAGTAAGCTTTCCCTCAATTTCATTGCTTTCATTGTCAGACAACTTTGGCAGTTCTAAATTGGCAATAAAGTTGTTAAAGTCGCTGCTTTCACTTTTGTCACCATCTAGTTCCGATTCATATAAGTCAGCATAAAAGGAGTGAATTTCGCTCATAATTTCTTTTTCGTCGACAATGATATTACCATCAGGATCAGGTTTGAGTTCCGCTATGACTTTCGAGTTAAAATTTCTCTTTTCTATGTTAAAGAAGTATTTAGTCGGCTTCTCGCCTTCTTCAGTCCATCGCACTTTAGAGCGAAATATTGCACCTTTTCCTCTACTGTCATAAATATCCTGAAGATCACATTTCAATCGTTCATATTCTTTTAGTTCAGATTCAATGTTTTGAAGTTCATTACTGTTAGTAATCAACGCATCGATTTCATCCAAACGGTTCTGAATGACTTTTTCCACATTTCTACTCTGCTTGGCTTTGTTTTTTGAATAAGGAATTGCGAAACTTCTAATTTCCATTTCGATTAATTCCCATTTGAGTCTTTTGTCCTCAATGTCAAGATATTTTTCTTTTATTTTTGGATAATTGTCTTTGATTAAATTTACATAGTTCTCGTCCTCGAGCAAGGAGTTGTTAAATTTCCATAGGCCAGGTCCGTAGCTACGATTGCTAATTTTTAATTTTAGTCGGACTGCTTTGTGATCAGGAGCTATAGAGATTCTTGAGTCAATAGCAAGAACAAATTTAGTAATGGAATTTGACACCAGAAAAAAGTTTATTCTTGATTGAACTTTTAGATATTTGGATTCATATGTATAGCTTTTTTTTAAAGGGTTCTATGAAAAAAGTTATATAGTTTCAGCATATTTTCTATCTTACTATATTTGTCTATATTTCTCTGTCATCGTATTGATTCACATCTGATCGTGCACGGCTTTGTATTTTACATATTATCATTGCCACGCCTTATTGCGAGTATTTGACCGCTCCTTCTTTCGAAATGTTCCACTTGTTCAATCAGCTTGACGCAACATGATGTTGTAATACTATGCAGCATTGTGCAAGATGATACGTGATCTTTTTTTCATTGGGTTAATGACTTGCAAACCAATTTGGGATCATTCCTAAGCACAAAGCAGTAATGTCCTTTAAGTTGACGTACACACAGAAGCGCCTTACGCAATAATAACGACCTTACGTTACTTAAAAAATGAAACGCCGCACATTATACTCACATAAATTTTAGAGGTACTTACATGCTAATTTTTCCGTAGAATTCCACATGAAAGACAAAAAAAGACTATCTATCATTGGAAGAACTATTGCTTTTAGTTCACTTCTTATTTTATTTATCCACCTGTACAAAAGGAACTTTCTGTAATAAATCCAGCTCCAACAACTATTGCTTGTGCACTAACCGTGATTCAGCTTTTCAGTGACGTTCAACTATTAGAGTGATTCACCCGCGGAAGGCACAAGCCCCTAACTGACATAATCTAAAATATATTTCAGGGTTTTGGCGTACTCGCTCTGCAATCAATCAATGCAAAGTGCAATTGACAAGTACAAAGCTACAGTGATAACTGAATCATCTTAACCCTCGGACGTACACGCAAACTTCATAGATGCTCTTGATATTAAGGGGGGTGGCACCAACCCCCCCCCCCCCCCCCCCCCAAGTTGTACGTCCGAGGGTTAAATTTCTTGGTTCAAACAAGAGCTTATCATGCATGTACAGCGTGAAAGGACCCTTACCATCTAATTTGTTCCAAAAAATCCATATGAAAAAAGAATAACAAAAGATTGTTTTAATATTTTTATATCATACATTAAATTAAATTATCATTTGGCTGGTGTATGTTGGTAAAAAGCAACATGCTTCGATAGGCTAAATTCATGGCAGGATCTTTTCGTATGCCCAACGGCATTATGGCGGATGTTATTGTCCGGGAAATACGTTAGCTAAGAAAAGAGTAACGATTAAATGTAGTTGACGATGTATTTGTATTAACCTCTTTAGGTCCATTGGAATTAACAAAACTGACGCATGCACATACGGCCACAACTTGCTGATATAAATAAGGAAGTTAAGGACGTAGAAACCTGAGCAACATTCAATGCTAGGTTTTCCAAATTTAAACTCCTCTCAGGCAAATTGTTTAATTTACTATATTTGTTTTTATAATCATGCTATTTAATGTACAATTACAGTGCACAAAGTTACACTGATGAGGTAAAAAAAAACCAGTCCGTGAAAGGACACTTACTGTCTGTTTTATTCCAAGAAATCCACATAAAAAGAAAAAAATAAGACAACAATAAAGTAAATATTATATAGTGCTTTTGCAAATAACAGTGCAAACAAACTTTTCAGATTTACGGGGCACCGACTATTTCATCTTAATAAAGACTCATTTCGCACTAATGCCGACATCGGCTGCCATGTTTTTCTCTTCAGTCACCACGAGAACACCCAGGCCCGGTACGTTCTAAAAATTACATTTTCATCTGAATACGGTATGTATGGAAAATATACTTTCTCACTGCACGATTTCTTGCTTGTTAGATAATTTGCGCATTTTTTTTTGTTTTTGGTTCTTGCCCTTTTGGTATTTTTGGTGTCATTTCGCACGTTTTTTTTTTGTTTCAACTTTGATGTTCTTATAAATATAAATTTCATTAGTGTTGTTCAGTATTTACATTTTGTGAGTTTTCAAGCATAACTTAATTATCTGGTCTTTATAACCGTTTTGCACGGTAATATTGGCTTAGAGCCTTTACGGTAGTTCTTTAATATATTTTTTTTATAAAAATACTTTATTGTGAGCTTTGGGAAATTGCTCAACAATGAAATAAAGAAAAATAAAAGAAAACCTTCGCCGGGAACCTGATACCGACGCGTATGAGATGAGGAAGTAATACAAGTCAGTGGGCCAAGTAACCGTGCGCACAAAAGCCTGAAAAATCTTGAATATACTTTTGAGAATCTGTAGTGAAATATACTGTCTCATGCAATCGGTGGAGTGGTTACCGTAAAATAGAATATGGTGTTATACTCTCTAAATAGTTTGCTTTCTTTGGTCTGTGTTGGTGTAATGTAGGCAATGATCATTGCAGTGTACAGAGTGTTAACGCGCACGTTGAAGCGAGGGAATGAATGAAATGTTAATGCACACGTGAGATTCCTTATTTGCATGTATATAAGTACGGTATGTTGTAATTTATTCGGTTAGTTCGCGTTGTGAATCGGAGCTGAAATGGACATGTAACGCTCGGGAATAAACGGCGTTTTTATTATTAACCGCGTGGTACTACATTGGCGACGAGGATTCGAAATCATTCAACGATTCAAGGGCAAAGATGCCGGGAGGAGACAGCGCTACGGGTGAATCAGGCGGTACAAGCAACGATGCGGGATCGAGCGGCGTGTCCATGATGGTTTCTGTGGATGTCGGTTCGCTAGTTTCGTTTGATCCGAAGGGCGATCCGCATGGTATTAGTCAGAGGTGGAAGAAATGGAAGCGGTCGCTTGGATTGTACTTGACAGGAAAAGGGGTGACCGTGGACGCACAGAAAAGAGCTCTCCTATTACACGCGGCGGGTGTCGATGTCCAGGAAATATATTTTACACTTGTCAACGAGGAGGAAAGCGCTACGTTCACAGCAAAAAAAGCCGAGTAAACTGAACTCAAAATACTGAGTAAATCGTTGCATCCACAGTGACTCATTACATTGAGTAAATTGTAGCAGACATGTTGAGTAATTAATACTCATGGGTTTGAGTAAGTTTACTCAGATTGAGTTAACTTACTCAGCAGTATGAGTAAAAGTACTCAGCTATTGAGTACAATTAACTCAAATTTAGAGGTAAAACTACTCAAGAGAAATGCATCCATACTGACTCTTTATTTTGAGTAAACTAGTCATTTACTCAATAAATGAGTAAATAGTACTCTATGTTTTGAGTAAAATAAAAACTTACTCACACAGTGAGTTTAAATACAACTCAAGGTATTGAGTAAAAATACACATGTATATGAATGAAAAGTACTCTTAATTTTGAGCAAAATACAAATTTACTCATTCTGTCAACTTGTTGTCATTAAACAATAAAGTGACAACCTGACTGTCCAATACAAGTCTTTAAAGAACAGCAATTTCTACAGGTACATTCTGATATCTAAAATTATATTTTTCTCTCATCTAAATTCAATGTTTTCAATGTAGTTAATATATGTTTATGTCTTCTAAAGCTAAAATAGCACTGAAAATGGAGCACAAAGCACTAAATGATTAAACCTAGACATTAACCCCTTCACGAAAAGCAAAAACACTTTTAACCATGAGTAACAAAGACATTGGTTAATAATTACTCTAATTCTGGATTAAAGTGGCAGTGTCACAAGGAGTTTTTCATTTCAAAAAACAAAACATGTTTTTTATTAACAGAAACCGAAAAACAATGGTCCTGCTTTGTGATAAATTTATCATCCTGTTTTAGCTGGCTGATGAGTGTCTTTAGTCACAGACAATTACTGGATCTGAATGAAGTGCAACTTGAAAAAATTATCTGTAGACTAACTTTTTTCAAGTTCTCACATTTTAATTTCCAAAATAGGCTACAACAGATCATGATTTGTTGCTCTTTCAAGAATTGGTTAGCCTGCATGGCAGGTGTAAACGGGGATGGGGGAGGGGGCAGGAAAAAGGAGAGGGGGAGAAGGGAAGGAATGCCTGCTATAAGAACCGGCCATTTCGCCCACCGATTTCCTTGTAATTGAATTACGTCAACTGTCAATACGTCCACCAATCAGAAACTAGCACGCGCTTTTATGCATGGATAACTTCACGCAGAAATTTACTATGTTTACCACATAGCACGAATGAGCCAATCAGAGTTTGCGGCCGCCAGCATCCACAGAAATGAACAAATGGGGGTCTTCATTGTAGGCCTCCTTTATCTCTCTCCCCGACCCCTGCTACGCAGGCTACAATTGTTTGATTTCTTGTTCTTGGTGTTTTAGTATTATTTTGTAAATAAGTAAAGGTACTGTAGCATAGCTTTGACCAAAAAAGGCCAAACTCTCCATGACACTGCCCCTTTAAGATCATCTTTTAACTCTTTAACTCCCAAGAGTGCCAAAAATCAAAATTCTAGAAAAATCACAAATTCCATTTTGTAAAAATAATATTGAAAAACAAAATAGTACCATGCCATGGTCACACCATTGGATTACTTTGCATGTCTTCTTTTCATGTCTTCATTTATTGACTCTGGCAGTGAGAGGGTTACACAACTGGAGCTAGTTGATTTGCATGTAAACATATAATAATTTTCTGTACATAACCGTACATGTGCCAATCAAAATGGTCATTTCAGCCCAGACTGTTCGCTGGCTATGCATAGCCTGTAATGATTTGGTTAAGATAAGACAGTGGTGAAGGAATTCACCCATAAAATGTGTTCAAAAAGAAAATACTTCCTGAAATAGAAACATCCACAAAGCACAAAAACTGTGAATTTTCTTTTAACATTATAATTTTTCTGACAATGAACAATGAGCAATGAGCAATGAGCAATGAGCAATGAATCAGGACAGGTGCATCATAACTGGTGAATCATGCTTGGCATAAACGGTTCTGCGTACCCCAATGAGATATTTATGGATGTTTTTTTATATATATTTCAGTTAGTCAGTATTAATTTTGCTCTGTGAACTCAGTTTATGTGTGAATTTCCTTCACAAAATTATATCTGATCATGGGCAGACCATGATGGGCAAATCATAGCCAGTGAATTATGGTTTGAAAGACTTGGGTCTGCATGCTGCAGTGAAAACGGCTGTAACTGTACAGACCAGTTGTAAAGTGATTTTAACATATCACTAGTTTACTTGTAAACCGCCAGCAGTCTCTTTCTTTTCCTAAAATGTATTTTTAGAGCGAGACGTATGCAAGCACACAAACAAATATGGTAGCTGCAAGAAGTGCAGACAGCAGGGGAAAAGAAGTAGAAGAAAGCCACTGTTATGGGTCCTTTGCCCTACCAATTTGCCAACTTTGACAAGTTTTTGAGAGCTGGGTCCTCTCACTTTGACTATTTTCTTGAATGCAGTACAAATCAACAGACAGCAATGAAGAAAGAAATTAACTACAGTAGAACCTCTACTAACGACCACCTCTCTACAACAGCCATGTTTTCTTGTCACGCCTTCTCATTCACTCACTCAAATCCTCTAATAATTGATAACCTCCCCATAACAGCCACCTCTCTACAACAGCCATGTTTTCTTGTCACGCCTTCTCATTCACTCACTGAAATGCTCTAATTGATAACCTCCCCATAACAGCCACCTCTCTACAACAGCCATGTTTTCTTGTCATGCCTTCTCATTCACTCACTCAAATCCTCTAATAATTGATAACCTCCCCATAACGGACCCTCTCTCTACAACGGCCATGTTTTCTTGTCACGCCTTCTCATTCACTCACTCAAATCCTCTAATAATTGATAACCTCCCCATAACGGCCACCTCTCTACAACGGCCATGTTTTCTTGTCCCACCTTCTCATTCACTCATTCAAATTCTCTACATGTAATTGATAACCTCCCCATAATGGCCACGTCTCTACAACGGCCAGAAAGGTCTGTCCGAAGGTGGCCGCTGTAGAGAGGTTTGACTGTATTTACAATCACAAATTGCCCAGTATGCTAACAAATTCTTGAATAATGCAATAGATAGCCACAAATCGCAAATGCCAAGTCCAATTTCAAATATCTTGTCGGATTAACATGTTTTAGCATGAACAGGTAAATGTACATGTAAATAAATAATCAGTATTTTCTGTCTCTCAGAAACAGGAATTCAAGGAATAATGAAAATTTTACAGTCTGTTGTTGATTTGTAATTGTTTATATGTAATTCAGAAATCAGCTTGTGGGTGTGTGTGTTGGGGGAGGGGAAACTGCTGGCAGTCTATTATTAGGGACGGTTCATTATTGATGGGGATGACCAGGTCAGTAGAAAAGTGACCATAGAAATTTTTTTATTCGTAACGACAGGTTTTTAGTTTTCTGTTTGGGCCAAAATGACTGGGGTTTGAAAATGTTGTACGGCATTTAGGGGACCCCCCCTAGTTGATATTTGTCACGCAAATCACGTGATGTTTGCTCAGTAAAATTACTTTGCATGTGGTTGAGTTTTATGTTACGCTCGGATCGGATGTTGATTGAACTCTCGTAAAAGGATTTTGTTCTTAGAATATTGACTCGTTTAAACCTTAGAATTTTAAGATTAGCTTCGGTTATTGTTCCTGGAACTGTAAAAATCGTACATGGTCCTTCGAGCCGGATTAAACAACAATGACCGAAGCGGAGCTCAAGAAAACACGGCAGATTGGTGGCGGCCATCGGGGATATGTCACAAAACTCCTTGGACAAGTCGAAACCTCAATCACAAATTTCCAACCATCGTTTCAGGAGAAACTATCACAACAACGGATTCTACTTCAGGATAAACTCGACACGCTAAAGGGTTTGGATAACAAAATTCTGGAGCTCGTGGAAGACGAGGAATCAATTCAGAATGAAGTTCTCGAATCAAGTGAAATTACGGATCAAATCACGTGGGCGATGGTGAGAATAGATTCGACGTTGAAATCATTGCACATTGGCGACACTGTTTCTTCGACTTCTCCTGCTGGAAATTTAAGTGGTCACTCAGGTTTAAATCCTTCAAATTCAACGCTACAGGATCAAGTTCATGCAAAATTACCGAAACTGGAATTGAAAAGATTCAGTGGAAAACCGACCGAGTGGCAAGCGTTTATCGATAGTTTTGACAGCGCCGTTCACTCCAACTCAAGGCTCAACGACATCGACAAGATGAATTATCTGAAATCTCTGTTAGACGGTCCGGCTGCTGCTTCAATCAAAGGGCTGACTTTGACATCAACAAACTACGAAGCAGCAAGGGAACTGCTGGAGGAAAGGTACGGAAATAAACAGTTGATAATTAGCGCCCACATGGATGAATTGCTAAAACTACCAGTAGTAAATTCTGTCAATGATGTTAAGGGAATCAGACTACTCAATGATAAAATAGAAATTAACATAAGGGGCTTACAGGCCCTGGGAGTGCAGTCTGAACAATACGGTAGTTTACTCGTCCCAGTCCTCCTCAACAAGATACCCCAGGAGCTTCGGCTGATAATCAGTAGAAAATTTAGCAATGAAAATTGGAAGCTGGATGAGTTGCTAAAGGTTTTTAAGTCAGAAGTGGAGGCTAGAGAGAAATGTAGTCAAGTTGCAACAGCACATTCAGCAAGCTCAGAGAAAAGAGGTCACCTAAAGCAGCCTCCAATAAGTTTCCAAGCACTCTTGTCCCCAGAAGCTCAACAGGTTTCATGCACCTATTGTAAGCACGGTCATCGGTCAGCAGACTGTGATGTTGTTAATGGTATTAGAGAAAGAAAAGAAATTCTCAGAAAATATGGGCGTTGCTTGGTTTGTCTCAAACGGGGTCATCTTGCTAAGGATTGTGATCCTAAAAGGTCTTGCTTCAAGTGTTCACAACGACACCATCCAAGTTTGTGTGCAAGCTATGAACCCCCTTCATCAAACAACTCTGCTTTAAATGAGGATCACCCCACCCCTCTAGGAAGTGAACAAGGCGGTTCGCCCGTCAGCATGTATGTTGACAGCAAAACTATGATTTTGTTGCAAACCTGTATTGCCTTGGCCTCGAACCCTGACTCGAGGAAATCCCAAATACAACAACGTGCAAGGCTCATTTTGGATAGTGGGAGCCAGAAGACCTATGTCACTCAGAAACTTAAGGAAACTTTGGGACTTGAGCCAATTGCACGAGAGAAATTGTGTATCAAAACATTTGGCTCGGATTGCAACAGTGTCAAGGCAGTTGATGTTGTGAATCTGTGCTTGAAGAATGTTAACAGCCATGAAACACTGGTCATCGCAGCTCATGTTGTCCCAATGATTTGCTCTCCATTGAGTAACCAGACAGTTCAGTTTGCTCAACAAAGCCACCCTCATTTGGCAGACATCATGTTATCAGAAACTGGCTCAGAAGACACCTTCGAGGTCGACATTCTTATCGGTGCTGATCAATACTGGAATATTGCAAATGGAGAAACCAGGCGTGGTAAATCTGGCCCTGTTGCTATGAACACAAGATTTGGATGGACAATATCTGGTCCTGTTGAGAACGCACCGTCTTTGGGCAACCACTCTGACTCAGTCAATTTGGCAGTGACACATGTGCTTCGTGTTGACACACACAGAAATCAAGCTGACGAGGAACTTGACAATAAGCTCAACACCTTTTGGGAATTGGAATCACTAGGAATCAAGCCGGAAGAGAACTCTGTCTTAGAGGCATTCAATGAGAAGATAACTTTCAGAAACCAAAGATATGAAGTAGGACTCCTCTGGAAGGAGGATCATGACCCATTGCCTGACAACTATAGTCTCAGTCTACGAAGATTACAGTCCTTGTTACCACGACTCAGACTTAAACCTGAACAACTTGAGGAGTACGATCACGTGATCAAGTATCAGCTTGAAAGAGGAATAATTGAGAGGGTTGATCTATCGAAACAAGTCAAGAATGGTAAGATTCATTACCTCCCTCATCACTGTGTAGTACGAGAGGACAAGACGACGACAAAGCTTCGTGTCGTCTATGATGCATCGGCAAAGGAAAATGGGCCAGCACTCAACGACTGCCTGTACACTGGGCCATCACTCACCCCAGACATTCTGGACATTCTCATCAGATTTAGACTCCATCCCATTGCAGTTATTGCAGACGTTGAAAAGGCCTTTCTGATGGTATCTGTTGAGGAAAATGATAGAGACTCCCTGCGTTTTCTGTGGGTAGATGATGTAGAATTGGTGGAGCCCAAGGTCATAGTTTACAGATTCACACGTGTTGTCTTCGGAGTTACCTCAAGCCCTTTCCTGTTGAACGCCACTCTGCTCAAGCATGTAACAAGCTATGAGAAGGAAGACCCAGAGTTTGTGAAGCTGATTCTTCGCTCATTGTATGTGGATGATCTCAGTCTGAGCCTCAAGGAGGTGGATGAAGCATTTCAGCTCTATCTCAAGTCGAAAGAGAGAATGAATGAAGGTGGATTTAACTTACGAAAGTGGCTGTCTAACTCAAGGCCCCTCATGGAGAAAATCACGGAAATGGAATCTCAGGGAGAAGATAACTTACCTCAACAAGGGAACAGCCATATTGTTGAAGAAGATGAGACTTTCAATCGAATCACAGTCGGTGGCCTTGGAGAGAGAGACACCAGTACCGAGCAGAAGGTACTTGGTACAAACTGGAACTATGTCGATGATGAGTTTCTGTTCAAGTTTCAAAGGCATCGTGGATTAAGTCCCACCAAACGAAATGTATTACGTGTGACAGCAGGATTTTATGATCCAATGGGCTTAATCTCTCCAATTATTGTCCAGTTGAAGATTTTGTTACAAGATATCTGCAAGGCGAAGTACCGCTGGGATACAGAACTTGACTCTCTTGCAGTTAAAGGAAAGATGGTGTAAACTGATCACGGAACTGGAAACGGTGAACAGCATTTGTATCCCAAGGTGCATCACGGCAAAAATGGGAGATGAGGGTCAAACTCATGAACTTGAGGGTTTTGGTGATGCCTCAAACTCGGCATATGGAGCAGTGGTCTACCTAGTAACTAAATCTCAAGGCAGTGCACACGTTCAGCTGATTGCATCGAAGACCCGTGTCTCGCCATTGAAGAAACAAACAATTCCCCGACTGGAGTTAATGGCTGCTCTAATTCTAGCCAGACTAATCTCACGAATCAAGAAGACTCTTGGCAAGGCGCGTTTGACGTATGAGGAACTTTGTACAGTTCTAGCTGAAGTGGAGCGCATCTTAAACTCACGACCCTTGACATACATGTATCCAGATGAGATAGAGGAACTATTAACTCCATCACATTTGATCAGTGGCAGACGGATGTTGTCATTACCGGACACAAACACAAGGGGGATGGTGAATCCCACAAGTACACAGGAGACGGTTTCAAGGAGAGCCAGATATTTGCAGACCTTGATGAATCACTTCTGGAATCAGTGGAGACGTGATTACCTACCAGCCCTTCGAGAATCCCATCTAGTGAAGGAAGCATCACCAGGCCATGTCGTGCAACAGGGAGATGTGGTCAGCATCCATGATGAAAATCTTCCGCGCACTCTTTGGAGAACCGGAGTTGTACATGAGTTAATCAAGGGAACAGATGACAAGACCCGAGGAGCAGTTATTCGAGTTGCTGACAAAGGAAAGACTTCATTTCTAAGGCGTCCTGTACAGCGCTTGTTCCCGTTTGAAATTCGAGATGAGCCAGCTACAGAAACACAGAGCCATGTTGAGAACTTGACAGTTAAGGAGCAGATTCTAAAGGAACCTATTAAGGAGTCAGTCCAAGCAACACAAGTGGACAGTCCCTCGCGCCCAAGGAGACATGCGGCACAAGAAGGCGAACAGAGGAGAAGACTGTTAACCAATGCTGGCGGTGCATTAGGTTAATGTGGAGACTGAACAGCAAGAAAACTGTTAACCAATGCTTGCGGTGCATTAGGTTAAGGTGGGGTGTACGGCATTTAGGGGACCCCCCTAGTTGATATTTGTCACGCAAATCACGTGATGTTTGCGCAGTAAAATTACTTTGCATGTGGTTGAGTTTTATGTTACGCTCGGATCGGAATTTAATCTTCACACCACATTGTACATTAATTTAATGTGGTGGATTCTATGGTAAAGTCCAAATACCAGTACACAAACTGTACAGTGTGTTTTCCCTGCATCAAGCTACATCTTTACAGTATTTGTAAAAATTACCAGCATCTTATGAACTACAGTGTATAATTTCTGATTTATGATGAAAGTGTACATGTGCAAACAATGTAAGGTAATGGAGTTATGCTGGAAATTTTCTGCACTGCATTCAGTTATGATAAAAAAAACCCCAAACAATTAATATGCTTTTGGCAGCTAAGTACAGTAAGCATTTCATAGAATCAAGTTATTGATTGCCCCTTTTCCAGCTACAGTATCATACAATGTAAATTTACAGGACTGTGCCCTTGCAGTTGCTGGTATCATCAGGCTACAATGTACAATATACTAAGATATATTTACTACATGTGTAATTTCTAACACAAAGTTAAAGTGCTGGGCACCCTAGATTTAATTGTTAAGAGAATTTGAGCCCCTATGGTCTTTATATTTATATACAGTGTATCAAGACTTTCTTAAGGAGATGCAATTATTATATGTGCACATGTACATATAGTAGAATTTGATTTTTCCTGTTAAATAATTACATGTACAGTATGTGCTGTATTTAAAGGCACTGTCAACAGGTTTACTCTGTCATGCGGAATGTCAACCAAAATCCACTGTTTATTACTTTTGACCTGTACATACAATCTACATATTTTTGGAAGAAATTGAAGGCTATCAAAATTGAGGTCAAGTTGAAGTGCTGTATACAACCTTCAAACAACTATTCAATCTCTCTTTTTTTTATTTTAATACCAATAGTAAATACAAATTAAGTTTTACAATATATTGAAATAATAATTACAATACATATACAAAAATGCATTACAATACATATGCAAAAAGAGAAAAAAAATAATAAATTAAAAAATACAATGTAGGTTAAAAGAATGTATCTTAAGGGAGTTGCACTAACATTCACTTAGTTAAAGAAGTTTGGATCATGTTTTTTTGAAGTCCTTTAAGCGGTTAGATTTAAAAGCTATGGTGCGTAGAATATCAATTTTGTTATTAAGGCGCTAAAGAAAACTGTCGAAATCTAGGATGCCGCTGCATACGCTTGTTGCAAAAACATATTTGGTGACAATCAAACAGTAGTTAAGAACTTTCCAATTGTTTGACTCTTTGTGCCATCCGTATAAAATAGTCTTTTCAGGTAAGGTCAGTTTTTCATTAAATTTTTCTTGCCACCAGTTAGAAAAGCAAGTCCAAAATGACGAGGATACACTGCAAGTAACTAGCATGTGTCTTAGAGATTGATTCTCAAGGTTACACAAAGGACAGACTTCACTATCAGTTATGCGTGCGTGAAAAAGGCTGGATTGAGTGGGTAAAATATTGTGAATAACTTTAACTTGGAACATAATCAATTTCGGTTCTTTCAAGATTTTGAACGGAAGCATGTAGATGTCGCGAATTGTGTCTTTGGTGAACCCATAACTTAAAATTCTGCCTTCAGCAGTGGGTGCCGAGAAGCTTTCTTCAAGCATGGCAGAGTAGGCTTCTTTTGTGGAGAACACTATTCAATCTCTTGCTTAAGTTCAGTTATTAATTCAACCAATCTGCATTTCTTTTTTTTTTTGGAATGACATATCTTTAATTTGGCAAATAAAATTTATCAGGTATAAATTCATGTTTCTCCCCTTTGATGAGCGAGTCAAAGTCAACTCAAAAGGGGTGTTAGTAAAGGGCAGTGAATACCACCCAACATAACAACAGAAACTGCATCAACATAAATTTATACTGCCTTGTCCTGGCCTCATAGTTCTCACTAACGAGCGTTGAGGTACACTTGAGTAAGTTATTAAGTAAAAGGCAGCGAATGCAACCTTACTCAATAGCTGGGTTACAGCACGATAAGACCAAAACTCAGGCTCCAAACATGCCATTGAAAGATTCACTTATGAAATCTTAAATTTCTTGCTTGATGTCTACAAGAATTGTATACTTCTTTACAATAACATTTTTTGTTTATTAGGTCAATTACTTGTCATATTTTGTTACACTTTATAGCTGAGTCACCAAAAATGCACTGCATGCACAGAGAGTGAAATCTGTCATTTTTGATGACATTGAAATTACCAAACACTGTACATAGTGAATCGAAATCTTACTGCATCATCCCAAGTTGTGTACAGTGTAATTGGAAGTCTGTAACTGTTATCTTAGCTTTTTTCAATTATTAGTCAGTTTGAAAACTTTTTTCGCAGTTTTGCGCTATCGGTGGACAAGGATTTGACATCCAAAGTCAATGGTCTTATGCCCATATGGTTTCCTAAGCATGGATGACCAATGGCCCCAGCAAATAAAAAGAAAATAATACTGTAAAATCAACATCACTTGAACAGAATTACAAGATAAAGGAATATTATAATTTTAGCTTTAGTTTCTTATAAGCTTATTTATTTAAATGAACAGGCTGAAATTGGTTCTGTCCTGGCCGATGTACCGATATACAAAGACCAAAACAAGACTAAACAATAGACTACACAGAATACAATGCAAAATCCCCTGTGAAGACTGTGAATCCACCAAGACAGAACCATGAAATTCGCAGAAAATCTTCGGTGCAGGCAAACAAAAATAATATTTCAAGTGGTTTATATAATTGCATTTTTAACGTAAGCTTACTTACCTTTGGGATCGCATGGACAGTAAGAATGAAGCGCTTGAATTGGTGGGGCTTTGAAGAAGCCAACATGGCGGACAAACTGGAATTGACGATGCTTGTACGATGGAAGCAATCGTATGCATAGCGATCGTTGATATGTCGTAAAAACATTGCATACAGCTTATTTAGAAAACGTGGAACGAGAAAAAGGCTCAGATCACAAGCTGTCCTTTCAAAGCAAGTGAAGTTTTGAGCGCTGAAAACGAGCGCAATTCCTTGAAAGAAGCGCCAAAATCACGAACTGCCCGCCGGGAATGACTCTCTTTGCGCATGATCAATTCGCACCCAAGACCTCTCGATCGAGCGGCCGAGTGGAAAAATTGCTTCGATTTTCACATTATTTTTTAACAGTTCACTTACAGATTTACGAATTTATCAAGGCATTTCTTTTTGAGTCTCTTGTTATTTGGAAATCATTCCTATTTTCGTAAATCAAGGCTTTAAAAACACCTTCAATTTCAGTTTTTTGGCAAATAATTATTCAAAATAACAAAATATTAAAGTGCTCTGTCAGCTGTGTGCTCTTCACCGCCGGGTTTAAGGTGTTTCCCTCCAGTTTCCGTGCAGCCGCACCGACCATTTTTAATCGGCCGTTTAACTAACTTTCCTTTATTGAATTAGTATGAAACTTACACAAAGTATTATACAAAGTTTGAAGTTTATAATAGTGTAACAATTTTGTAAATCGGATTTAAAATTGCGGAGATAAACGAGAAACATTGAAATCACTTGAGTCTAAATTCCCAGCGATTTCGATGGCATCTAGAAAAATCAAAACTATTACGATAAACTATGACGTATGGCAAACAAAATATCTAAAAATTAGAAACTTTTGTCAAGCCGATTTTGAGTAAATCAGAAAAACATTTCGAACTTGTGATTTTGCATGTGTATGAGCACATCTACAAAATCCTCAATTAAGCTTATAAAAGTTTAATTTCTCAATCTCAAATTTACGTCAAAATGTGTGTTTATAGTATGAGATGAAACTATGAAAGTTTGAAAGCGTTTCTCGTTTTAGTTTTGGAGATTCGATTTTCTATAGGAAACCGTAGTTTTTTGACTGAGTTCTTGATATTGTAGTTTTAGCACATTTCTACATATTTCAAAAACCGCGAGATAGATTTTTTTTAAACTTTTATAGTCGTTTCTTTATAATATGAACAACATTGTCTAGAAGTTTCATCTTGATTGAAACATTGCAACATGGTCAAATAAAATAATAAAGTTCACCTAAAACGCGATTGAGAAGTTGTGCTTTGATTGCACGGTTCAAGGCGCACGTCGCAAAGACGCTTTAATTAATTCAGATGAAGTGTAACGCATTTCTGCGTGTTGAGAATTATGCAAATCGAGTTGACTTCTTTCTTTTCCCTGCAATTCAAAATGTCGAGAGTGTCCAGTGCACGTCAAATGCGAATAAAAAACTGCTTTCAAATAAACGTCCCACTGAAATTCGTGGGAATGATAAAAATAACGTGGAACACAGCCCCTCCGCAAAACATGATGGTCACGCAGAAATGCGTTGCGCTTCACCTGAATTAATTAATTAAAGCGTCTTTGCGCGCCTTCAACCGTGCAATCAAAACACAAAGTCTCAATCGCGTTTTGGGTGAACTTTATTATTTTATTTGACCATGTTGCAATGTTTCAATCAAGATGAAACTTCGAGATAATGCTGTTCATATTATAAAGAAACGAATATAAAAGTTTGAAAAAAATCTATCTCGCGGTTTTTAAAATATATAGAAAAGCGCTAAAACTACAATATCAAGGACTCAGTCAAAAAACTATGGTTTCCTATAGAAAATCGAATCTCCAAAAATAAAACGAGAAGCGCTTTCAAACTTTCATAGTTTCATCTCATACTATAAACACACATTTTGGCGTAAATTTGAGATTGAGAAATTAAACTTTTATAAGCTTAATTGAGGATTTTGTAGATGTGTTCATACACATGCAAAATCACAAGTTCGAAATGTTTTTCTGATTTACTCAAAATCGGCTTGACAAAAGTTTCTAATTTTTAGATATTTTGTTTGCCATATGTCATAGTTTATCGTAATAGTTTTGATTTTTCTAGATGCCATAGCAATCGCTCGGAATTTAGACTCAAGTGATTTCAATGTTTCCCGTTTATCTCCGCAATTTTAAATCCGATTTACAAAATTGTTACAATCATATAAACTTCAAACTAAGCACAATATTTTGTGTAAGTTTCATACTAATTCAATAAAGGAAAGTTAGTTAAACGGCATATTAAAAATGGTCGGTGCGGCTACATGGAAACTGGAGGGAAACACCTTAAAGTTCTTTGAAAATCACATAGTCCAGGAAGACCTCTAATCGGACAGAAGTTTTAGCAGCGTTCTTATTCATACTTATTTACTCTTATGTGTGTGCTTTTACTCACGTTTGAGTAAATGTGACTGCTACACTGAGTTCACTCAAAATAAAGAGTTGTTTGAACTCACTATATTGGGTTACGAATTAACTCATATTTTGAGTTTGAGTAAGAAACACTTACTCACTGCGGTGAGTAAGTTTTTACTCGTAAGTTTGAGTAAAAGTGACTCCCGCTTGATTTACTCAAAATAAGGAGTAGTTTGAAGTCGCTATGTTGGGTTAAATATTTAACTCAAATTTTGAGTAAACTAACTCAAAATATCGAGTAAAATGCTTACTTTACTCAAAAAATGAGTCAGTTTGACTCATTTGCAAAAATGCTTTTTTTGCTGTGTTCGAAGAGACGATGAGGGTACTGGATGAATATTTCGTTCCAAAGTCAAATGTGCCGTTTGAAAGGCATTTGTTCAGACAGATCGCACAAGCTGGTGATGAGACGGTGGACCAATTTGTTTGTAGGCTTCGACAACGGGCGGCGAGCTGCGATTTTGGAGTACTTGAGGACGATTATATTCGTGACCAAGTGATCGATAAGTGTTACTCAAGCCATTTACGTCGCAAATTTCTGGAGCAGGAAGGTTCGGTAACTCTGGATTGTCTGTTAAAGATTGCATGGGCGCAGGAGGCCGTTGGTCGGCAGTTAAAGGAAATGGAACAGAATTCGAATCAAAATAACGTGAACGCTTTTGGCGGGAAAAGTTCGGGTGGCGTGAGGAACGCGAATGGCGCGACGAACGTGGGTGGCGCGAAAGGAGGCAAGAAGCGGAAGATTTGTTATGGTTGCGGCGGGGAAGGACACTTCACCGGAGATAGAAGCTGCCCAGCGCGTGATCAGGCCTGTAGGAAGTGTGGAAAGATAGGACATTTTCAAATTAGATGTTCGCAGGGTACCGGAATGGAGGAAGAAAGTTTGAAAAAGGAAAGAGCAGCAGGACCGGCAGAGGCGGTAATCGTGGCGGACGCGATGATGTGGGCAACGAAGCAAACTCCGTGGGGGGTGAGAGGTTGTCGGCCGGTGGAATTAGACAGAGTCCTGACTTCGCATTCACTGTTGGCCAAAGCAGCGATCATTTGAGTTCGGATAATGGTGTCGTGACTCTCAATGTTGGGGGAGTAGACTTGTCTAGCGTACTGATTGACTCCGGAGCTACGTGTTACCTAATGGGCCAGCAAACCTGGAATTGGTTGAAAGCTAATGGAATCCAGTGCGAATCTCGCCGTGCAGCTAAGGTGTTGTTTACCTATGGAAGTACTGAACCGTTACCGACTCTTGGAACGTTCTCTGCGAGTGTTGTGTCGGCCAGTAGTAACGCTGATTGTCAAGCTGATTTTGTGGTTATTAAAGGTGACGGGCGCACTCTGTTGGGGCGAGAAACTGCGGAGGTACTCGGTTTGTTGCATATTGACCCCCTTCAAGCGAACAGTGTGGTATGTGAACATTCCGAAGATGATATTCGTCGCAGATATCAAGGTTTGTTTACCGGGATCGGTCTTCTCAAAGATTATGAGCTGAAACTCCACGTGGATGAATCCGTGAAACCTGTTGCACAGCCAGGACGTAGGATACCGTTTGGCCTGCGCGAGAAAGTGGACGAGAAGCTGGACGAGCTCCTGCAAGCAGACATTATTGAGAAGGTGCCGGAAGGTCCGTCTGGCTGGATTTCTCCTTTAGTGGTTGTCCCGAAGAGTGATGGTGACGTCAGGGTTTGCGTCGATATGCGACGTGCAAACGAAGCGATTATCAGAGAGAGACATCCAATTCCTACCGTAGAAGAACTTTTGCACGATTAAAATGGAAGCACAGTCTTCAGCAAGGTTGATTTAAAGTGGGGTTTTCACCAAATTCTCCTTAGCGAGGACAGCCGACATATTACGACGTTTGTGACCCATCGTGGCTTATATCGGTATAAGCGTCTGATGTTCGGCGTGACATCTGCCCCAGAGAAGTACCAGCAGATAGTTAGAGATGTGCTGAGGGGTTGTGAGGGCGTGGCGAATATAGCCGATGATTTGATTATTCATGGAAACGGTGTGGAAGAGCACGATAGGAGGCTTTTTGCGGTGCTGGACAGGCTAAGACAGGTCGGGTTGACGCTTAATGGCAACAAGTGTGAGTTACGTTTATCAAAACTAACTTTCTTCGGGCACGAGTTGACTAGTGATGGTATCAACCCGAGCGAGGAAAAGATTGTAGCTATCCGAGACGCGAGAGCCCCAAAGGACGCCAATGAGGTCAGGTCGATTATGGGCCTAGTGCAGTACTCTGCGAAGTTTATGCCGGATGTAGCGTCGGTAGCGAGACCTATACAGGAGCTAACAAGAAAAGACGCTAAGTTTGTATGGGAGGCGGAACAGCAATTTGCTTTTGAAAGGTTAAAGCAAATGATCACGCATGCAGATACGTTGGCGTACTACAAAGTCGGTTGCAGGACGAGAATTATCGCAGATGCTTCGCCAGTTGGTCTCGGCGCAGTACTCGCACAGTTGCAGGGAGATGTGTGGAGGGTCATCGCGTATGCGTCGAGAAACTTGTCAGAAGTACAGTCAGACAGAAAAGGAGGCCTTGGCGCTAGTGTGGGCGTGTGAGCGGTTTAACATCTATGTATGTGGACAGCACTTTGAGTTGGAAACCGACCATAAGCCCCTGGAACGCATTTATTCAGCCACTTCAAAGCCCTGTGCGCAAATAGAAAGATGGGTTTTGCGCCTGCAGTCGTACGACTTCAAGGTTGTTTACCGTCCGGGAAAGGCAAATATCGCTGATGCATTGTCAAGGTTGAATTCCGACAAGCACCTGGATAGAGGCGAAGAATTTGACTGGGTCAGAGCGATCGTGGAGAACAGTGTACCAGTTGCACTTTCAGCCAAAGAGATAGAGCAAGCCTCTTATGATGATGAGGAACTGAGCACGGTAAAAGGGTGCGTGAGGTCTGGGAACTGGAGCCATTGCACTGCCGTTGCTTCTTATCTGCATGTCAAGGATGAGCTATGCGTTTACGGAGAACTCTTACTCCGTGGTACGAGGATAGTCATTCCCAAGATCCTGCGCGACCGAGTCCTTAAGATTGCCCATGAGGGTCACCAGGGCATAGTTAAGACGAAGGCTAGATTACGTAGCAAGGTCTGGTGGCCAAAGATGGATAGCGATGTGGAGAAACTGTGTAAAGCTTGTCATGGTCGCCAAGTGGTGGGGCGGGGGGGGGGGGGGGGGGGTTGGACCCCAGAGCCAATGTCTCGTGTTTTGCCTCCTACTGCTCCTTGGCAAGATATTAGCGCGGATCTGTTAGGACCACTGCCTACGGGGGAAAGTATCTTAGTGGTAGTGGATTATTTCAGTAGGTTCTTGGAGGTTGCTGTTTTGAGGTCCACGACGAGTGCAAAGATTATTGAGGCCATCCATCCCATGTTTGCCCGATTTGGTGTGCCTTCCTCCTTAAGGACAGATAATGGTCCTCAGTTTGTGTCGAAAGAGTTCGAAACGTTTCTCCGAATGCAGGGTGTCGAGCATCGGAGGACTACGCCCCTATGGCCTCAAGCCAACGGCGAGGTTGAACGTCAGCATCGCTCTCTGCTCAAGTGTCTCCAGATCGCGAATGTGGAAAGAAGAATTGGCGTTCCGAATTGGTTACGTGGCTTACAGCGTACAGATTTTCCCCACAGGTTACTACAGGGGCCACACCTTTTTCCTTAATGTTTGGACGGGAAATGAGATCCAAGCTGCCGGTTTTGAGAAGGGAGACTGTCGATGTCTCAAGAGAAGAAATCCGTGATAAGGACTGGTCGAGTAAGTTGAAAGGGAAGGCATATGCAGACGAAAGGAGAGGCGCTGTTACCAAGCTGATAAAAGTGGGTGATGAAGTACTGCTGAGGGCGGAGAAGTCGAACAAGTTGTCAAGCAATTTCTGTCCTAGCCCTTTCAAAGTTGTCCAGAAGACAGGAAGTGAGGTTACAGTCAAGAATGACGCGGGAGTCGAGTTCAAGCGTAATACAGCATTTGTTAAGAAGTACAATGTCCAGGAGGGTGCTAGCAGCTGTGCAGATGACGGTGAGAGAGAAGGCGCTCATGCAGATGACGCGGAGGAGGTACAAAGACAAGGATTACCAGGAGCAGAAGCGGACAAGGAAAGTGAACAAAAAGATCGTGGCTGCAAAGAGCCAGAGGTCCACCAGCAGCAGGAGAGTGTTCGTAGGTCGTCACGTCAAGTTCGGAGACCTACACGATTTAAGGACTTTGTTATGTAACTAAGGACTCGACGTTTCAAAGACTTTGTTTTGGACGTTTAGGGCTTTGCAGCCTTAAAAGACTTTGCTTTCTTGTTTAGTAAAATTCAGTACCGGCATGCATGCGTTTACTCGAAGGAGGGAATGTAGTGTACAGAGTGTTAACGCGCACGTTGAAGCGAGGGAATGAATGAAATGTTAATGCACACGTGAGATTCCTTATTTGCATGTATATAAGTACGGTATGTTGTAATTTATTCGGTTAGTTCGCGTTGTGAATCGGAGCTGAAATGGACATGTAACGCTCGGGAATAAACGGCGTTTTTATTATTAACCGCGTGGTACTACAATCATCACACCTTGCTTCACTAGTTAAGTAAAATCATTCTTTATATGAGTTTGTTTGAAGTTAATTATTTGGCAACCTACTTTCCAAAGCCAGATGGGAGGTTACATAGGCATCTTATGACAAGATGACAAGATGACAAGCAATCCAGGTCTGATTGTTGACAAAGGAATCAACAAGCTGGAGATAAATTACCAAAATCCACGCCCTTTTTTTCGCGCCACTTAATTCCAATTCAAAGAATAGCCGTTTTGTGATGTTGCGGGCTCGACAGCGACAAACAGGGAGCTTACCGAACCACGACGGCGACGTTTCCCTTGGCGTTGCCGTCGTCGTTGCGTAAGCTCCGTAATAATAAGAAGAACACGGTGGATTATGGAGGAAATAAAAAAAATGCCTAACGGTGAAAAAGACTGTTGAAAAAGCTAATACATGTTCAGAATGTTTACCGTGCAATTTTTACGTAACAAACAAACAGTGACATACAGCGGGAGAAAAAGGGCAAAGGACAATAGCAGAAGAGAAAGAACATCGAAGATTCGAAGAAATAACAACCGAAGATTCCATCATGATCAAACCCAAATGAATGAGTCTTCGATCGAACAATTCCACGACTAACATGTTTTTATATTGTTTTCACAGCGCTTTTTTGCGAAATAAAATCGGAGCGAATTGTGAAAACCTCAGTCATGATTAGAAGATGTGCTTGAACTAACTAGTAAGAAAATTTGCATAGCTTCATAAAAACAACAGTTGTCTCTTTTTAAACATGTTAAACTGGGATAAATAGACCACTACCCGTGAAAAATACAGAATTGCAATGAAACAACAAACACTGGAACCGGCATAAGCTTCCACAAAAAATAGCTCATCAAAAACAATCTAATAGAAAAAAAAAGGCGAAAAGGCGAAAAGCCGAAATGAAATGACTTGAGATGGAAACCTGTTTGAAGCAGGCGATCACAAGGCTGTGTCGAAAATGCGGGGTAAGGGATGAACAAATATCAAATCAAATCAGTAAGAGAGTAAATATAAATATAAATGAATAAAATACCTAAACAAGAGCTAATTTTAAAGATAGGGAAAAGCCTCGTTTCCATACTATCGGGACGAAATGTAAGGAGCGCGTAGGGAGGTGTTGCTTAAAGGAGGGGAGAGACTTATCTTCATACCATGGGGACCAAACGTAAATAACGTGTAGAAAGGTGGGGCTAAACGCGCGCACTCAAATCCCTTCCCTGTATCCTTGCGCTTAGCTCTAGTGTCTGCCATGCAGGGTACTTCACAACTGACAAAACAACACTTTTGTGTCTTCAGTCGAAAATCAAACATTTTTTTGGCAGCAAGCGCCATTTTCGTTTATTTTAAGTAAAGCACTTCTCCTTAGACCAGACGGGATAAATGAAATTTTACATAACCGGAACAGTGCTAGCCGTGAGTGAATGTTTTCGTTTTGTATTTATCGAAGGAGGATGCAATTGATTAATTTTATTTTTTATAATTTACTGTAATTAATCGCTGCACACTGCCACTCGACAAAGATTTTCCTTAAGAAGTTTTTTTTTTTGCTACTTTCTGCGATATGGCGATGTTTTAAAAATGCCTTCGGTTTACAGATTTTTTTGTTACGGTTCTGAGTCAGGAGCTTAAATAAGCTCCTGTCTGAGTATGTTTCGATGGCTTCCTTTTTAGCTGAAGGTGGAGTTATCAATTAGAATGAATAAAATCTTTGGTAAGCAAGCCCGCAGACTCACAGTGGAAATTTGTTTTACTAATTTAAAGATTCTGTTTTTTTTTTATCCTGCACTCCATACATTAGTATTCCACCCCGTACCCCGAATTTCCTGTTAAAATGTTTTACTCGTGTGGCATCTGAGTGAAAACAAATAAACGCGTGGCATTTATTTAATTAATCATTAACTAAACCTGTTTTCCATAAATGCTGTGTCTCTAATTTATAAAATTAAGATTCACTATTCTCTTAAATTGATTGTCAATGAGTGATTTTGTCTCCCTAAGATTACAGGGTGGGCTGTTCCAGAGAGCTGCACCGCTATAGCTAAAGCTATTTTTAGCATTGGTGAAAAATCCACAAAAACTGATATCGCTAAAACTGGAGGACATTAAAAGAGGTCCAAATAAACAAAGTTCAGAAAACACTCATATGATCTTAAGACCAAAGTGCGTTGCGTCCGTCAAAAGAGAAACGAAGAGAGGTATCGATGTCATTTAGTGATTAGTCTATCATCTGCACAGAGAACATGTTAGTCGGTAATTTACTAAAAAAACGAGAGTTAGCCAATTTCACTTTCGTTGCGAATAACATTGCCACAATGGGTAGCAGTTGTAGAACTGTGGAAGGAAACGCGAATTCAGGTAACCATGTATCGTGAGAACACTAAGTAGTTTTAGAAACTCGGGATGCGATGGTTCTACGACGCGGCCGTGGTTGTTGAAAGACCGTGACTAGAATGCTGTTCCGCTCACGCGAAAGCAACACTTGTAAACTGATTAAATTATAAGAATATTTTAGCAGAACAACATTTGTGTAAAAAAGAATATTTGAGTACACCAACTGAACAAAAACAAAAAACAACGAATACAAGTGTGCATATCGATCAGACAGAAGTTTCATTAAAAAGACAAGACTCATTCATGTTGACAAAACAACGCAAAATCGACTTTTCACCCTTAAAATTTTAGAGACAAATATTAATAGCCCTTCAGATTCATCGCACTCCAGATTCATCGCACTCCAAATAAAGCCAAGTACTCGCTTGTTCGCGTCAACGTTTTTGTCATCGAGTGCGAAGAATGAAATAAGCTTCACGTAGAAGAACGCGATCGATTTGTTCAGTACCGGCGAATGGCTTTCAAACATTTTTAAAACTTTAACCAGGGGTCAATTCAATAAAACTTTTACAAGTGTCATACAAGTGTAGCCATTGTTTCAGAGGTTGAAAAAGTTTTATTGAATTGACTCCAGATTTTAAACTAAATGCCTTAGTTTTCAAATGAAAAACACTAAATTGTTAATTCGCAATTGTTTGGAGTTAATTTGATCATTCTTCCTTGAATAATTAAAGGATTAGTACCCACGTTTTATGCAGAACATCAAAACCTCAAAACCGTCACGTTCTCTGCGTTGCACATCACACGTTGCATGTTGCACATGCGAGGCATGTGCAACAAGCCTTTTCTGCTACAAATTACTTCCTGCCGCGTCGTAAACATAGAGCCGCCGCGTCTGTATCTTTAACTCTCTATTCCGACGAAGCCTTCCAGAATTTCTAGAGATGGTTAATGGAGTTGAGTTTCTCTTGACGCGGGAAAAAGTGTGGCCTCAGGACCACGTGTCACTGGGCAATATTCCAGTCGGTGACCAGAAGAAAAGAAGAAAAAGCAGACGCGAAATGTTTGCATGACGTCAGCGTCTGAACCTATCCGCCGAAGAAGTCAGTTGCTCGGTTCTTGGGATATCGTGACAGCTTGCGAGTGGTCAAGGGGCGTCGAAAACTGTGAGTCAATTAATTACATACCTGTCAGATCTTTGCAATAGGAAATTACCAACGATCAAATTAAGACCGCTGTATGTAAGAGTCCTTTCAAAGCGTGCTAGCTGCCTTTGACTGCTAGATACGCTTGGTTTCCGGACAGACGTCGATATCTGACCTTACAGTGGATCGCTTTACCCTTTATCAGCCACTTTTCAAATCAGTCGGTACTGATTTTCATTCTTCATTTCAAAGTAAGTGGTCGAAATCTCGTAAAAAGTAAAAGGGCCTGGTTGCTGTTATGTGTAAAGTGGAAAGTATCCTGAGTGACATTTTAAGGTGCCCCGCCCATTTATTTGCCTTTGCTAGGATCGGAATCTCAGATGCCTCGTGGACTGTTTCGAAAAGATGATTTGCTGACATGGAGTAGATGGAGACAAGTGCAATATCTTGCCGGCATTTTGGAGAAAAGGGTCACTAGGGTCAAGAATGGCAGACACCTAGCTGTTGGCGATGTAATCCTACTTTCCTCCAAGATCTCCCATCGCAATTTGTGCCTCTTGAAAAACTATTCGAATTCTTCTCTGACAAAAACAATTTCAGTTGTTCGCGAAAGTGAACGTAAAATTCAGCCGTCTTTAACAGGCAAACCAACAAGCTTTGCTTATTTGTGGAAAATAAAGTTCCGCACGTGTTTTTGCGAGAGCTAGTGAAAAAAAATAGCCAACGGACCGTTTCCATGGTAATGGTCCGTACTTTAAAATTCCGACCAAAAAGTAGCCAATCAGAACACTCCATTTAGACTGGCGTATTAATTGTTTGCCATATAATAACTAAACACATGTTTTATAACGCCTCTTCGTATATATATATATATATATATATATATATATATATATATATATATATATATATATATATATATATTTATATATATATATATATATATATATATATATATATATATATATATATATATATATATATATATTCTGAACTTGAGTAGAAAAAATTTTCCGAGAGCGCTCTACTTTTCAGGAGCGGTAACTATTATGTAGAAAATGTAGTTCCAGGCTTCAGAGGATATTCATCGCTTTATTGCTACAGTCCTGTTTCGTATGGTCGAGAGATGACCACACTCATCAGGCAACTTGAGCGCTCAAGTTGCCTGATGAGTGTGGTCATCTCTCGACCATACGAAACAGGACTGTAGCAATAAAGCGATGAATAACCTCTGAAGCCTGGAACTACATTTTCTACATAATATATATATATATATATATATATTTTTTTTTTTTGCTTGCCTCAGATATATATATATATATATATATATTTTGCTTGCCTCATATATATATATTTTAACTGCCTCAGACATCACAAATGACCTCAGTGTTGTTTACACCTCAGGCGTCGGGACGATTGGAGAATCGTGATACACCGCGGACTGTGGTAGAGACTACATCTGGCTTAAATATGGTCGGAAATCTCTCAAGCCGTGAATTTGATGTCGGAGAACGATTACCAGAGGAGGACATGCTTGACAGAGGCAATGAAGAAGATCACTTGGCTGAAGTTATTCAGGAGGCTACATTCTTAGATCGCCGGGAGACGACACGTACTGTTGTAGAAACAACGGAGGGACTAAATACGGTTGTGAATCTATCACGCCGTGAACTAACTGATAGTGAATTATCATTATTATCTAAAGGCTTAAAGTTCTGCCCAACGCCTAAGGATCTTGATAGGTATAACTTACGTAAGGATATTACTGATTTTATTAGACGTATTAGACTTAAGGAGTACTTTTTTGAGGGGGATAATGTTGAGGGAGATTTTTCGAATGTTCCTGCGTTTAGGAATAAATCAGTATGGTGTCCCGAACGTGGTAGGGAGTTAGCTATAGAGGCATATGCACAAGCTGTAGAGGAGGAGATATTGTCCTCCATTAAAAACGAGGGGGCTACTTATAGTAACATGTCTACCTCGGAGTGCGAGGCTTTAAAAAATCTTAGAACGTATAATGATATTGTGATTAAGGAAGCAGATAAGGGTTCAGGGGTGGTGGTTATGGATAGGGATAGATACATAAATGAGGCCTTTAGACAACTCGGGGATCATGATGTATATAGGGAAACTCCTGTTGATCTTACTCAGCAAATTTGCAAAATTGTTAATGATAGAATTAGGAAGGTTTTTGAAGATGGCTACATTGATGAGAAGACCCTCGATTATCTTTTGGTCAACAGTAACCCAAGGGCGGGTCGTTTTTACCTATTACCAAAAATACACAAGAAGGGTTGCCCGGGTAGACCTGTTATTTCGGGTTGTGGTACATCCACAGAGAAGATGTCAGAATTTGTAGATTATAATATCAAGCATTTGGTTCCCGAAATACCATCTTTCTTAAGGGACACAAAACACTTTTTACAGGTGCTAGGGGAGGTAGGGACATTACCAGAAGGGGCGATATTGGTCACAGCGGACGTGGTGGGATTGTATCCTCACATTCCCCATGAGGAGGGATTAAGAATTTTAAGGGAGACGTTGACCAAATCTAATGTAAATTCTTCTGTCCCTGAAGATGATTTGGTAGATCTGGCGAGGTTGGTTCTAACTTCTAATAACCTCTCATTCAATGGCAAACACTATTTGCAGATAAGAGGTACTGCTATAGGTACCAAGATGGCGCCTTCGTACGCTAATATTTTCATGGGGGGATTAGAGACCAAATTATTTCAGCAGGCGCCCGTTAAACCTGTCTTTTGGCGTAGATTTATTGACGATGTTTTTTTCATTTGGACGGAAGGGGAGGAAAGTCTTAAGGAATTTATGGGACTCATGAATACGTTTCATGATACTATTAAATTCACTTTTAGTTGGTCGAATAGTCAGGTTAGCTTCTTGGATGTTAATGTTATGTTAAATAACGGGGTTATCTCTACAGATTTGTATAGTAAACCTACAGATAAACACCAATATTTATTTCATAACTCATGTCACCCTAACTCGTGTAAGAAGGGTATTCCCTTTGGTCAAGCACTCAGGATACGCCGCATTTGTTCTACGGATGCGTTATTTGAAAAACGGGCTAATCAATTTTGCGGGTATTTAATTAAAAGGGGCTATAACGCTGAGTATGTTAGAGGGGAGATTGATCGGGCTAGGAGAGTTCCTAGGGAAGAAACCTTTAGGGATAAGCAGCCAGTAACTAATCAACGGATTCCGTTTGTGGCTACTTTTCATCCGGCGCTTCCCAATATTGCTAAAATTTTGCACAAACTTCAACCAGTTTTGCAGTCCTCTAGACGTTGCCAGGGAGCCATAGGACAGGTGCCCATGGTGGCGTTTCGCAGGCCTAAGTGCCTTAAGGACATTTTGGTCCACTCGGATCTTAAAACGCTAGAACCTGATAGGGGTTGTAGAGGTCGCGGGGATCGACGTTGTAGGGTTTGTGACTTCCTGGTCGAGGGCACCGGTTTTAAAAGTAATGTTACTGGGAGGGAATTCGTTATTAATTTTAGGTTAGACTGTAATTCAGATCACGTTGTTTACTTGTTATCATGCGCAAGGTGTGAATTGCAGTACGTAGGATCTACCATTAATAAGTTTAGAACTAGGTTTAATAACCATAAATCTAGACTTAATGCACACAGAAGGCTATCTGCTGATATTAAGTTAAAGGGTGATATTGTCTATAAGCATTTCAATCAGTTGGATCACAATGGTTTGGATGATGTTAGAATTCAGCTAATCGATAAATGTACGGTGGAACAACATCTTAGGCAGCGAGAGGCCCAGTGGGCTTACCGGCTTCGGTCTATTTACCCACAGGGTTTGAATAGTGACGACTTCTTTTGTAGTAGGAACCCTAGAAGGGATGTATTTTAGAATTATTTCCGCTATATTGTTGTAACGCGCGCGCTTGATAGTGCGCGTGCAGATTTAACTGTATTGTAACATTAGCGTCTCGCATCATCTAACGCGTATTTAGTAACGGTTTTAACCGCTGTAAATCAGTTGCCCTGATGAAGTCTTTTGTAATAAAGACGAAATATCGGCAAAGTCGAATTTTCCAGTTTGTGATTGTGTTATATATATATATATATATATATATATATATATATATATATATATATATATATATATATATATATATATATATATATATATTTACCTTTTCGTTAGCGTTTCGTAAGTGTTTTACGCATAAAGTTAAGACTTTTAAACCTTTTTGTGTGGAAAATGTCAGTTTTTTCTTTTTTTACATACTTTTGCCAGTCGCACTAAGTGTACAGCTGTAGTTTTAGGTTTTGTTCATTTCCTTTTCGCTGTCCCACTACGCGTCTTTTCGGTCAGTTAATCAGTCAGTTATCGTAGTCGTAAGTGATCAACTATTGTCTTCGTTTTATCGTTATTTGTGTTTTACTTATTGTGCTCTTATTACGGTAATTTCATTTTTGTTTTTCATTCCAGCTGAAATATTGGTGGAATTTCGGTTTTCCATAAGCTACTTCTTTGATCGACCGATTTGTCAGCTACATTATATAAACAAATCTCAGCTTCTCTAGACCATACACGGAAAAATATTGACCTTCGTTCGTTTGATGTGGCCCTTGCTTCTCCCGGTCAGGTCGGCCACGATAGCTGGCTAATGCTCATCAATAAGCTTAGGCCCTCGCGTTCAGTTAATAAGAAGTTCATGGGGTTTCTTAAAGATCATGTAATTAAAGTACTATAACTAAGTTTTGTTTGTCAAATAAAACAATGCATATATTGAATGAAAAAGAAACAAAACTTACAAAAGGAATAGTCTGTTTAAAAGAGGAAAAACCTTACAAACTGAATTGTTCGAGTGTATAAATTCCGTTTTATTTTTACTTGGTTTTGGTAACTGCTCGGTTAATTATTTCTCGGAAATTCAGAGTTTGCGATGTAATTCGTATGGTGTGAAAAGGGTTCTTTTAAACTGTCTATTAGTTGTTAAAGTGCCTATGAAATGAATTTTTTTTTTCTTAAATTGAAAGTTTCACCTTTTGTGACCTCGGAATAAAGGGTTCTTTGTGTCAGAGACAATGCGAAACGCTTTTTTTTATGGTCCCAAAGTTTGGTTATCCGCGCTAAAAAGTGGCTCCAATTTGCGCGCGGCCAACCGGTGTCGTATTACACTGTGACGTAAATAGTATGACAAAGTGCTGAGACAATCATTTCGCTCGAATCAGATTGATCTGAAACATCGCTGTTATCATCAGCCGACGATGGGGAATCGAAATCATCGCTGTCTGACATTTTTTCGGCAAAGAAACTGAAGCTATATCAGCCGCCAAACACAAGGATTCAAGAGAGCTTTTGGTGTAAACAAAACCCTGTCTCATACTATTTACGTCACTCGGCCCAGTCTCCCCAAAAGTAGGAGCCACTTTTGAACTGAGAAGGCGAATCTTTGGCGGGGAAAAATCGCATTTCCTTTACTTTCCTCTGCAAATGATTATTATTTCAGTTATTTGGACATAATGAACTACAGAAAAACGAAAAAAAAATTTTCATTTCATAGACACTTTAATTGTTACACAGTTTTGAGGAGGGGCAAAACTTAATGATTAATTAACAAGCAGACTTGGGGCTAAGTGCGTTTGAAGTGTACTTTGATTTTTGTCGGAAACAAAGGTGTTCATACTAACATATAGCACCACTGGTACTGTTCAAAATTCATTCCCGCTCTTATTTTACACACTCTTCAGTTTCCAATTTCTCCAATCTGCACTTTATAGGCAACTCATCTTCCTTTGACAAATGGCCGTGATTTTTTGTGAACTTGAAAAGCTGGTTTCCATCGTCAGTTTTCGTGTGGATTTTGGGTAGGAGCGGAATTAAAAAACATATTTATTTTGTCGACGTAAAATTTCAAAGAATGACACGGCATCGACCGAAAGGTTCGTCGGGAGTCCAGAATGTTGAAGCAGATGGTTTCGGCAGGTAGTTGTCAAACAAGAACCAAAATGCTAATATCACCGGTAAATTAAAATGGACGAAAAGGGCATTTTTCGGAACTCGGAATCAAGTGTGTTCACTCATCTTCAAATGTAATTGAGATAATCTCATCTGACGGTAAGTTCGGATTCCTCTAAAACGCCAGATGAAAGTTAAAACGCAATCAGACTAAAATTAAATGTGAAGCAATATATGTTTACCGCGGCCATTTCGATAGCACGAAACGCTTTTCCCATTTCTATAATAAAATGTATAATCGATTGCCGAATTTCAAGGAGTTACCACTGAATGAATTGATTATAAAATTGATGAACTCCGAGGGTTATTTTATGAACATGAGGCTGTTATAATTCATTTCTTCCTGTTTTGATCAGCGAAGCAAATTGTTATCAGTTCAGTCTAGTATGATTTGATTCATTGCAATCTGTTTGTTATAATTATTTTTGTTTGTTTGTTACCTTTCTATATAATCCGCTTACGCTTTCACAATACTGTTACGATTTATAGTCATGTAAATAAAGCTTGTTGTTGTTGTTGTATTTGGTCGACTAACACTAATAAAAGTAAATAGATTAGTATACGTTGATTTTAGATTGAATAGGGTTTTAACCCTACTCGAGGACGCACTTCGGCACGTTATTTTTTTTGCGTAACTACGTATCGGCCACTGAAATGTGGAAGGGCACACGTTCACCTTATGTACTTATTAAGAGCACTTCAAGATCAAGTGCCCAATGGAAAACCAGGAGGGGGGTTGTAATTCAATGAACAAAAATCTGACAAGCAATAATAACAGAGGTGCTATTGAAACAAAAGTGTATTAAATGAAAGTGAATAGACACTTACACTCTGTTATATCCACATGGAAAAGACAAAGAGAAAATAAATTAGTAAGAATAATATGTCTAATAACCACTTTGATTATAAAAGTTGATGTTTTTTTTGCTTGAAAACCAAGCAAAATACCATACTGAAAACTCTACTTCTGCTGACCTTTTTCCTTTTACTTAGGCTTAACTTTAATTTGTTTCATTGCCTTTGGGAGGAGTTAGAAAATTACACGGCATGTTCATTAATAATTTCTTTTTTGTCTTTATAAACTTGCCATTTAATGTATCCATTATGGAAGTGCGACAGTTATGAACGAATTAAATTAAATCCAACGTGTTAGATAAATGAAAGTGAAGACACTTACCATCTGAATTGTTTGTAAAGTCCATTCGGAAAAGGAAAAGAGAAAATGACTTAGCATTGAAATGTTTATAATTTGACTAGAAAGGCGATTCATGCTTAAAAAGCCCACTCGTCATAAGTATTATTTCCACTGATATTTAAGGTTTTGTATGCTACACACAAATTTGGAGTAGATTAAATACACAGATCAGGTCAGCCAAGAACGTACATGTACACAGTTGAAATCAGATTAATAAATTTTCCGTTGTGTAAAAGGAGAAAGACACTTACCCCCTGGTTTGTCGATAAGTAGCCCGTATCCAAAAGAAAAAAAGAACAGTATGCTATATTAAGACTTTTTTTACCGATACGGCAGCCATATTGATTTTGTCCTCTGTGCTTCCCATAATGACCATTGAAATTTATGTATTCCTTTCACTCAGTTAGCAATTAGATTCAATTATCATTGTGGGAAGCCCATGGGGGGCAAAATCAACGTAGCTGTCGTATCGGTTAAAAAGTTTATCAAACTGTAATAATTTGTTTACAGGACAAAATCAGATGCAAAAGTAACTAGTTCTACTGATCTTTCACTTTCTTGTTCTAAACACTACCTCGCAAAGAGCAGGAAATCAGGATCGTGGGGAAGTCGTGAAAAGGATGCAAAACGCGCACCTTCTTCAGTGCATTCCGTCCCAGAACTCTATGCTCACCGCGCTAGAACAAAGAGCGACACGTTGGAACCAGACAGTGCCAAACAGTACTTTCATTTAAGCACTGGGAAATTAGACTAACAGGCAACAGCTCCAAGTGAGCGATCGCGCGCTGTGCTATATGCGGCCAAGAAGAAACCTTTTCCCACGCCTTCTGTGAGTGTTCCCTTTCACCTACTGTCTGGTCGTGGATTTTCACTCTCATTAACAAATTATGTTCTCAACCCCTAGGCTTCTCGCCTTCCTTAGTTTTTTTCAAACACGGCCTCCCCTCGGGAGCCCAGCACTCAAGGTCGAATGCTTTGACCTGTTTTCTTTTCAATCTCGCTCTCAATGAACTTTGGGCGGTAAGAAACCTCCACACTTTCGAGGGGAAACCCTTCACAGCCAATACTATCATAAACAAAATCAAAAGCAGTGTACGCGCGCGAATTCGCGCTGCTTATAATTTCAATTGTATACAGGAGTCTTTCAAATCCTGGGGCCATAAAGAGCTGCTATGTAATTAAAATTCGCAACACCATGCTAAAGTTATAGGGCACTTGAATAAAGTTTATTATTACTATTATAACGGGATTGAACGTTCAAGCCTGAATTTTTTTTCAGGTTGCTTTTTCAACTGCTTAAGTTGAGAGCACACTACGAGAATCACAAATTTCACTCATTATTATTATTAAAACAAGACCCTTAGGGTCCTCGTGCAACCAGTCAATAAATAAATATACACCTCCACCCCTCATGCTCACGCGCTACCTCGCGCACGCCGAGGTACAGGCCATGGTTGCAGCTTTCCGGGAGACCCTAGCGCCCGCGGGACTCCGCGTGAGAGGCCTGGACACAAATCATTGCCCTAGTGGCTATAGTCCTTCTTACCTAATTTTGTAATCCTTCCTATGATTGTATGTGATTTAACTGATTAGCTATTTATTCAATTACCAAATTACTGTATAATAACCAGAATTGCATTATAAATAAAGCATTTAACACATAAAAAAAAAAAAAAAATTCGACTAACAGTCGTCGTTTTTATCATTATAACGTCGTACTATCCAAGTTAAATATTTTATAGGATATAAGTGATGTGTGTGTTGGATAATACTTACCGCCTTGTTTGTTCCAAAGACACAGGCAAAAAGCAAAAAAAGAATAGAAAATCAATTATGAGAAGTAGTGTATTTTTCTAAATGATCTATTCTGTGGGTCAATAGGGGCGGATTTAGAGGAGGGGCCGAGGGGGGCGCGGCCCTCCCTTTTGCCTGGGATTGTTTTTTTTAAACGACGTCTATCGGATGGTATTTTGAGACGGATGACTCCAGTTTAATTAGCTCCCATACCGGTTACTTGAATTTCGTCTGTCAAAAAAGTAAAAGAAAAGTTCGAGTTGATTCAAGTCATGTTTGATGACAGCCACACTTGCATTTTATTAAATATTTCAACATTTCTTGTTCAATATGGGATCCTGGCATTTGCCAAATTTGAGTGCCAGGAATACACCAGATAACATCTCAGAGTACTTAAATTATTAAAATTTCCGGGGGAGCATACACCGGGACCCCTCATACCGAATGGGCGCTAACGCACCCATGATTTTTATGGCCTCCTCTTTCTAAAATTCCTGGATCCACCCCCTGGCCATTGGAGCACTTGACGCAAACATTAATTTCACTAAACATTTTAGTTTATAACTCTTACGTAGCTTTTGCAAGTCACGTGAAAGAAATTCGAATCGAGAAAGTAATATCGGGGCCGGCAATTGTACATTTGTTGCGAAACAAGGTAATTCTTTTAAAGGGCAAACAGTTTGCTTGAAGCGGAAATTTTTGCTGTGTGTAGCAGATAAAAGTACGTAACTATGTTAAATAAATCTGGCCATACGGGTTGACATGGTTAATGTCAGTGAATTGAATCAAAACCGCATTCTGACGTCATAGCCAGCTTTCAGATATTCTTTGTACCCGGTACAACTCCAACGACTATACAGATTATCACATGATAATAATGTTTGGCTGTAAATACTGCTTTTAACGTTTAAGTAATTATCCGCATAAGAGGGAAAGTGCTGAAAGGCAATGCACAATGGAATGTCAACTTTTTGCATTGTTACAACTAGCGATCTCATTGGCCTAGACTCAAAACCGCTAAAAAGTTGAGGTTCAAGGCTTTTGGTCTATTTTTTTTAAGGTTTCAAGTAATTTGAGACCCAATCGCTCAACATGGGGAACTTCATCAAAAAAGCAAAATTATCTTAGTTAGCTATTGTCTTCTGTTATTCTGATTAGTTAAGCACGAATATTTCCTAAAATTTGACGCAAATGGATTTTCTTTATTTTTATACTGAAATATAATTATAAACTATCGGTCCCTCCTCTATTGTTGAAACCAAAGATATTCTATGTGAGAAAGAGCCAATGTCGCAGAACAATGAAGTTTACCGTAGTTCTTATGTGGAGCATTACTTAAAGGTTCTCGGGTGGGGGAGGGGGGGTAGTGGTATACCAATAGACCCGAAAAACCTACCCCAAATACACAGCAATATGTCCCCCAATATACCGAGAAGTGAAATAAGCACAGTAGTATATAGCCTGCTCCAGGTGTGGGGAGAGACGCCAAGGGAAAATATGCGAATGGCGTAAAAGGCGACCTATCATCCTCCTCCGTGAGCACTCCGTGAGCACTCGCCTACCCAATATACCCGAAAAACCTACCCCAAATACCCAGCAATATGTCCCCCAATACACCGAGAAGTGAAATAAGCACAGTAGTATATCGCCCGCTCCAGGTGTGGGGAGAGACGCCAAGGTAAAAAATGCCGCGAATGGCGAAAAAGGCGACCTATCATCCTCCTCCGTGAGCACTTGCCTATCCTGTGCTCCCCACTATCTGCACGTATGGAACAAGCTAAATACTATACAGTATACTCAAAATTAGTAGTACACTCATATACCCTACTATTTAATTTGAAAAACCTCTGTATACCGCGTATACCCCAAAACTCTGATCGTAGATTTTGAATAATAGCAATGTGCTTGCTTCGAATAAAGGAGTTAGGTGTTGAATTAAATCGAAATGCACTTACATTCTGATTTATCCGCAAAAGTCCACACGGAAAGGCAAATGGTAAAATACAGTATAATGATTAGTATATTTTATAAATCTAATTGTTAATTTATCAGGGGCCGTTTATTCATTATTTAAAAGCAAACTAAGTCGTAAGAGCATGCACATACCATGTTGGATATCACCCTTAATTTGTCTCAGGTACACTAGTAGCTGTATCATTGGCCCATTTCACACTAGAAGACGGACAAATCGTCCGACGATTTGTTCGTGTAATGTGAATTCTAGACGGACAACTCGCCTTGTGTTGGTCATCGTAAATTTATATCTGAACGAACAAACAGACGATTTTGAAAGCAAGGGGCCTGGCACTAACAGGCTTGGTTACCTTGCTTTCTATCCGCTTTTTTGATTTTCCCATAAACCATCACTCCCTTTACTAGTTCTATTCCCCTTAGCGAGTACTGGGACCGAGATACAACCATTTGTTCGTCTGGTGTGGATTTAAGTCGGACGACTTATCCGTCTAGACGAACTTATCCGTCTAGACTTATCCGTCTAGACGAACAAATCGTCCTCGAAAAAGCGTCTTAATAGACGGCCAAATCGACGGACAAAATCAGACGACTTTTACGTCCAAAATTTTGTTCGTCCCGTTTTCCCACTAAGACGACTTGTCCGTCCAGACGATTTGTCCGTCTCTAGTGTGAAAACGGCCATTGATTCTAATACATCTTTTTTTACAATTGCGAACATATTATTTATTTTTGTCTTTATACATTTATTTCACAACAACACTGTGTATGTTGCAGTTTAACTTTATCCTTGGTTCAATTTTGATTTTCCTTTGTTTTTCTTTGTTTAACATAGAAAAGAAGAATGGAAAATCAAAATTGAACCAAGGATAAAATTGAACTACAACATGTATTCAATTGTGATCAAAACTGAAATCTCTTTTTGTATAAAGAAGCAGCCATATTATATCATGAAACGCCACCAGCGCTCAACAATGGACTGAGATGGGGACTCCCAGATATAAGTCACGGGGTGATCGTCGTACCGGAGTTAAAATTTGTGTTTTGGTACCAGTAAGGGCGCTGGCAGGTACTTTTCAGAAAGAATTTGTACCTCCTAGGGGTCAAAATCAATGAGAGCCACACCCACAAAGCGGGTTTCTGGTACCTCCTAGGGGTAAAAATCAATGAGAGCCACACCCACAAAGCGGGTTTCTGGTACCTCCTAGGGGTAAAAATCAATGAGAGCCACACCCACAAAGCGAGTTTCTGGTACCTCCTAGGGGTAAAAATCAATGAGAGCCACACTCACAAAGTGGGTTTCTGGTACCTCCTAGGGGTAAAAATCAATGACAGCCACACCCACAAAGCGGGTTTCTGGTACCTCCTAGGGGTAAAAATCAATGAGAGCCACACTTACAAAGCGGGTTTCCGGTACCTCCTAGGGGTAAAAATCAATGAGCTACACCCACAAAGCGGGTTTTGTGGTACCTCCTAGGGGTAAAAATTAATGAGCCACACCCACAAAGCGGGTTTCTGATACCTTCTGGTACCTCTTAGGGTTAAAAATCAATGAGAGTCACACCCACAAAGCGGGTTGCTGGTACCTCCTAGGGGTAAAAATCAATGAGAGCCACACCCACAAAGCGGGTTTCTGGTACCTCCTAGGGTTAAAAATCAATGAGAGCCACACCCACAAAGCGGGTTGCTGGTACCTCCTAGGGGTAAAAATCAATGAGAGCCACACCTACAAAGCGGGTTTCTGGTACCTTTTAAGGGTTCCTCGTAAAATTTCCGACGATCACACCCGTCAATGTCACATAGGAATCACCCGCTGGGATGCAGTGCAGAGTCAAATGGGAAAAAAAAAAATAGAATAATCATGCATTTGTTCCCGGAGACAAACGTGGACCAATATGATACTAGCAGTAATCACAGATTATGGAGATGCGTTCGAAGGAATTTCCGGCGGAAATGAGCCTCTGAAAAAAAAAACAATAGGGGCGGCCATTTGGAAGACCGGCCGCCAAAAAACCTCAAATTTTACTACACATAAACCACAGGATAACCAACACGAAATTAGGATTGCGTTCTTCGAACGCGATAAATGCGAGACAAATGTGATATTTGTCCAGTTGAAACGCAGATAAACAAGTTCAAATACAGACAAATATGTTCAAGTACAGACAAATATGTTCAAATTATAGATGAACACGTTCAAAGGAAACATTTGAGAGGACAAAGTGGAGCAAATTTTATCTTTGTCAGGGATGTCCAATATCCACTACCCTTTAAATCCAGGTATAAAAATGTGCGTAGCATTCGTTTTCACAAAGGGCTGTTTCTGCCATATTGAAAAAACACTAGTTTACACCATGTCTTGAGATGTCCCAGGAATTTTATTATTATTTTATATAATAAATAGTGTCAATAACTGGCTAGGTAGCTGTAGTATTATCGTGTTCATTCTTACAATTATCAGTACATGTAAGTTAAACACACATGAAAAGTCACTTTGGTAACTATTTTTGCTTTATTTTTTTATTTAATTTTAAGATTACACTAATATTCTCCTAGCATTAAAAGTTCACTAGGAAGCAAATGACAGTTTTAAAAGTCCTAGCTGTTTCATTGTAATTGCAGTTCACCAAACTTACACTTGTCAAAATTAAGTGACAGTATGGAAACTATTACAAAGTAATCTGCATATTAGCCTTCCTTTTTTAAAACTACTTTTTTCTTGAATATTAAAGTGTCCCTATTCAACCTGAATTTGACTGCAACAGTCAGTTATTCCTTTGCTCAAGGGAAGCTTGAAATGCTGACACACATGGAGTGGTGCAAAACACCTATACTCACTTGCAAGTTATCCTAGCACGAGGTGTGGGAAAAAACAGTCTTGCTTTCTGTATTCAGACTGCCCCACCAGACCCTTTTGGCTTAATTCTAAGCTTTCGTCTATTTTTTTTTCGTGGACTCAAACAAAAATACAGGCTGTTGTGCAGTCTAAACGTGAATAAAACAGCTTGAATTCTACATTTACATGTATACAATATATACATTACTTGGTGGTCAAATTAAGAACTGGCCTGACTGCTTTTTAGGGGAGGGGTGGTGGTCTTTATGGTAGATTTTGTGACACTAAGGGGGTGCACATGCCACATGTAAGTCGAGGTGGTCCTAAAACATTCACAGGCAGGGACAGTTATTTTAAAAACTTACTTACATGTACACCGCGGATTAAAACAATAATAATGGAATGCATCTGTTATAAGGTTGTCTTTTTAAGTATCAAATGTCTTTCTAGACTCTGCGTTAAGCTTTAATTTCTTCATGCTGTTTACAGTAAACATTGGGGTTGTCAATATTGACCCCTTTATAGACCGCGGTTTTCGAGCCCGGTTTTGTTAAACCATCTTAACTTTGTTTAAATAACCGGCCCTCAGGGCTCTCTATATTACCCAGTGCAGCAAGTAAAAATGACTTCTGAAGAGGTACATGTAATACCAGAAACCCATAATTTTTTTGTTTAGTACCATATTTGGAAACCCAGGGAGATTGGAAGCAAGTTGTTCTAGCGAATTGATTGGTTAATATTTTAATCTTGATTTTCCAAATATGGCTGTAGCAACTTCTTAGCAGGTTGAATAATCGGAAGATTGTTTTGAAGTGTACAAGAGACAGTTGCATGTTTCAACCCACTAATGGGTTTCTGGTAATACTACATGTACAGACATGTACATGTAGCAACTATTCTTGGTTTTCACTTAAGTCATATCAAAATTCAGAAGCATTAAACAATAGATTTTGAGTCCAAAATGTTTATGGAATTGTCGAGGGTTTAAAACTACACATTTTGGCCAAATTTTGAAGCGCCAAAGCATTTCGTTCAAGAGTTATAGGCGAATGAGTATTAGACATTTTTAGTAAGAAATGTACAGCTGTATGGAGTGGCCATCTTTGTGCCCCACTCAGGGGCACAAAGATATTGTATTTGCTATAAGCTCCCTTAACTCGGCTTATAAGCACTTACAATGCAAATAATAACTTTCAGCTGATTCAATTTTGTTTATTTTCACGGCTTATCTGAAATAGCGTGACGAATTGCGTGACACATTTAAAACCTTTGTAAATCGGAAGCAAAACATCGTTAAAAACCTAAACGTTTTGTAAAAAAATAATTATACTTGTATCCACATACCATGTTAGAAACAGCTTTGTAGGATGTATACTTTAGATTTTTTAATTCTTATAACATCATGTGAAAACCAAGAATAGTGAAAAATTCAGTATCAACTGAGTTGATAAGGTATCTTGGCCACCATAAAGAGATTTAAAATCTGATGTCTCAAGTGCGTGGCGCTCAGTGTGATTCACTCTCATGGTTGGTTATCACCAAACTCGTCCCCAGGGTATCTTTTCTTCCCGTCACCTGTAGGGAAGAGGAGGACCCTGGGAACGAGGTTGGTCAAAACGCCAGCTTTTGAATTCCTTTACAGTGGCAAATTTACCTTATCAATTCAGTTGACATGAAATTTGGCCTTTCACTTTCCAAACAATGCAGCACCAAGCACCAGCATAATGGTGTCTAAAGTCAAGGTAAAGCCTGGTTCACACATACGACATAAGCATAAGGTTGCTCACACTTGTGATGTAAACACAAGAAAAGTGACATACACAAGCACATTGGGCTTCGGACTTACATGTATGATCTAGGGAGGAATGGGACTAGTTGTGTTTTTAAAATGGCAGATGAAGCTTAGCTGTTTTAAAAAATGAAATTGTATTCAGTTAAATCATGGAAGCTTACCACTCTCGATGACAACTGCTTGCTTTGTATTTTCGTCTTTAAAATCTCCTGACAATTTGTCGTATTATAGACAGGGAAAATTGCGGACTGCCTTAGCGAGTTTCTCATAAAATTCTGTGTTTGAATTTGATGTTGAAGATGACGAAGATGACGAAGAAGAAGAAGAAGCCATCTTGGAACTGCTAGTTACACCAAGACTGGATTCTATTTTCAGGTGAATTTCCGCTTACATCGGATACCGCTGTTTCATTATGCTTATGTTGTCTGGTTCACATTTATGATAACGTGACATAAGCATAAGCATAATAAAATGGAAATGTTTCCATTTTCTTGTGCTTATGCTTATGCTTATGCTTGCATGTATGTTACTCCAGTTCACACTATGCTTGCTTATGCTTATGTTTGTGCTTATGTCGTATGTGTGAACCAGGCTTAAGTGATATCACTGATGTTCCAAACAGCAACAAATACATAAACAGTGATAAACCTGTATTAAGCAGTTACCCTTGGAGACAGGTAATTGACAAGCCTACTCTGAGGGAATTCAAGAAAAGAAGATTTTGACGGGGTTGGTACAAAATGTGGACCACCCTTTCTGGACCCCTCTTTGTGACTCCCATCTGTACCCCTGCTCTTTTTCCTGTAAATGCACAGATGACTGTTTATTCCACTGACTCTTGAGAATTTTTACGTTTTTGAGTGATTTTCTGCATATAAACGAGCCATAGGATTTCGTGACTCCATATTTGGGATTACCATCGAAAGTGCTGCTGTTCTAAAACACTGAAGGATCAAGTTTACTGGAAACGTCATTCTGACATTGTCATTTTGCTTCGTTAAATTGCAATAAAGGCTCAAATATGGTCTATCTGCGATGTTTGGTAAGTTCACAGCCATAGCTGCCTGATGAGCATCATTAAGCTTGAACAAGGTAGTTCAGAGTCCACTTTCTCAAGCGAGTTAGGTGTTGTACTTTGTTTACCAATTTGACTTGTTGCTCGTTGAACTGGAAAAATGACCGCCACAAAGCGAAGTAGCCTTGCATTGGGACTCGACTCTGGATGAATTTCTCGACCTATCACGGCATATTTTGGAAGTTGCGACCACTGAAGAACACAACAAGCGCGAAATTTTGGTGGTAGGTCGGAGTGGCTGTGCACTTTGTATAAATATGAAATGTGTGGGGAAAGGAACAAACACTGTCAAATATTGTAGCTATTTCCCAGCATGCTGTGCGGTGGTGATATTGAAAATCGAGGCAAGGTCAGTATGCACTAGAATGAGAGGCTCCGGCCCGAGCAAGGACTAGGAGCAAAAAAAATTCACTGCTAAGCTAGGACTAGGACTGAATTTTGCTGTGAATGTCGACTTTTGGGGTTGCCACAATGATTTGAATAAAAAAACTAAAGGCAAAAACGTTATTTTTGTTGTTTTTCTATGACGTTAAAAACGGTCATTTTTGTTATTGTCCAAATTCAAATGCTGATATTCTGCAAAAATCGCCGACTTTTCACTGGCCTGCCAAGATCTAGCCTGTTCCAGGCTCTCAGATAGTGGGGGCGAGTGAAAAAGTTGCAGCGCGCGAAGAAAACACAAGTGGGGACTGAGGGATGGAGGGGCGGGGACTGGGGAGAGGGAAGAGGAAGGAAGCCTGTGAGACTTTTTTAACGATCCTCTTCCGCCCACTTTTGCCGCTTACTTAGAGACTTGGATTTTGGCTGTCGAGGTGTCCATCGGTCAATTTCCTGAGATCGTTCTCAGATTTCTCGCGCGAGTAGTTCACGCAAACCCCGTCCGTGAACATGTTATGTTATGTTATGTCTTCCCGCACTCCGAAAACAGTTTCTTTGAATCTCGATGTCCATCCTTCAAAGTGCTGCAGATTTTGCAAGAAAAACGTAACATGTACCGGAACAAAGGTTCCTCGCGTTTCGTTATTAAGTGTCGCCCGAACACAAGGATTTAGTGGCTTTTACTAGGGTCGAGAGTTTGGTCGATGTTGTCGCTTCACTTGGCCGCAGGGTTACAAGGCACGATTTTTAATGCGATTTGCTCCTTCTATGTTTTGAACGGGTATCGTACATTTAGTTTGTTATGGAGGATTCTAGTCTTGACTGACAAAATGTTTGAAATGCCGCGTGCAACGGACTAGAGGTCAAGTCTCACCTGAAGTTGTCTGTTGTAAACAAAGCGAGGTGAATGGATGCTAAAATCACAGCCTTGACTGAGACAAACTTCAACTCTCTACAAGTTGAAGCTCGGATCTACCCTGAAATTAAAATCCTGCAACGACGAAACCTAATAGCTCAGGGCCCAGCGTGACAAAAATAGCAGGAAATTCATTCAAGTTCAACAGATCATTTCAGAAATATTAAACTCTTCCTAAAACCGGTCAGTAAAACCGCCAATATATCTTTTCCACGAGCCAGGTTTACAAGACACGTTTCTTGCTCCTTCCTAAGCGACCTTACTTCTCGGAAATCCCGGAGATATTCTTTCAAAATAGCACATAACTTGAGTCCTCGAAATCGCGCGCGAGAACTGGCGCCGTGTTCGCCATGATGAATGGCGCAGATCACGCGCTTTGCGGGTGTTGACGGTACCTGTCAAAATTAACCAATCAGAGGGTATACCAGGAGCTGGTATACCAGAAGCTGTCTGTTAAAGAAAGTCTTACAGGCTCTCCTTCCGCCCCTTCCCCCGCCCCTCTCCCTCGTTTTTTTCTTCGCTCGCCCCCACTATCTGAGAGCCTGAAACAGGCTAGCCAAGATCAGGGTTCGTACCTTTTTTCAGAAACAAATTTCCAGCACTCAGACAGATTTTTCCAGGACTCCCAAATGCACTTTAATTTTTTTTCAGCTGTTGGAGCTTTCCATCCAGCTCCTCTTTAATGTCTTTCAAGGCTGCCATTTTATCTTAGCTTACAGATCTCCAGGACTTTCAAGGACTTGTAGTCATTTTTCAGGACTTTCCAGTCATGCCAAAGTAAAATTCCAGGACTTTCCAGGATTTCCAGGACCCGTACAAACCCTGCAAGATTAGCTTTTGCTACCTGCAGGCCAGTATTGTAAATTGTATAATAATTAACTAATAAAGATTTTTGTTGTTGTTTTTTGTTGTTCATTGGTTATCTCAATTTGAGGGACTGTCTAGTCAATGCTCACAACTGCTAGTTAAAAGGCAATGTTCGCACAATTGAGAAAGTTGCAATTTTTTAAAGCAGTGGAGTCTTGTACGGGCGGTTTCTGGCGGTTAAGGTGTCAATGGGTTAATATTGAAATTTTTCTGAGACAGCTAAACTTCTCTGAACTCACATTGTAGGATGAAAACATGTAGAACTGTACTAGTTATGTGTTTTATTGTATACCATGAAAATCCCTTGAGTGACTTTAGGCAAGTATGTAATACAAAGAAAAATCTAGTCATAGGTGGGATATGTCATCAGGATGGTATGGAATGAGAAAGCATTGCATAACTATTATTTTTTTTAAAGCCATATACATGTACCTTCATAACTTTGGAACGACAAAGGCCTTCAAAGATTTCTGACAATTTTCCAGAAAATTTTGGATATTGTTACAATGCTATTTGCAACTTTGTGATCATTAATTTCTAAATTTTCCTGACGTTTGCTGAAGATGTTAAAATTGTATCCAAAGGCAGCCACAAGTTGGCAGGATTCGGTGTTGAGTGGGCAGAAAAATGGGAATTTTTAACTTCCTACATTGATTTTTTTCTTTTTTTTTTCACAACCTGTCATTTTAAGAAAAGAAAATTCTCTAGCCAAAAAAGTAGGGGTCACCAACCATCTAAGCGAGTTAAATCTAAGCAAAGTTAATGCAATGGATACCAGCCCTTTGTGTGTTTACAAAAAAGTAGATTTCTGCCTTTCCACGTGCAGTAAGGATGCATGTCAACAATTAGCACAAACATCCTTTTGGGGATTTCAAAGACATATTACATAATTATTACATGTACATGACTAAGCAGATCATGCATGTATAATTATTGCCAGTCATCACCACCCTTGGGAATTTGACATGAAGTGTGGACCCCAGGGTAGGGAGAATTGATGTTTTGGTGAAACTAAATGACATACACTGTACATGCACATGTAGAGTTGTCATTGTTGAGTCATAAATAAAAGGGCTGATGTACTTTACCCAAAGTAAAATATTATTTTTTTATATTAACTTTGATCCATATTTTGGCTTACATGTACATGTAGGCCAAATAAATTAATGTATTCATGCAATTTACATGAAGTTGCTTTTAAACCTGTCTTGTAATTTTTTAGCCTATAAAACTATTAATTTTTCTTAAATAAATTGTAATATAGTCCTAAAACCCTTCGGGAGCGAAGATAAAAAAAAAAAATTACACACATTTTTTTGTACTACATAAATTTCAATACCGTAACTGATCAGATAGATGATCAAGGCATTTTATTAAATTTTTGCGGTTTTAAATGGGCAGTTATTGAGGATAAGAAACATTATTTAGAGAGTGAGTGTCTATTGGATCAATTACTAAGTTCCCAGATGTGGATAAATGTCCATAAGCCATACTTTGATTGATCAAGAAAGTGTTATACATATTTCATGATTACCGTAAAGTACCGTTAATTTTACCCCAAAGCTTGCGAGTACTGGATGTGAATTTGTGCTCAGATTGGCACGGTAAAAATGTACCACTAATACAGTCTGTTGTTTATTGTTTTGGTTATAAAGGAAAACAGGGGGTGCTTAAAAGAGTGATCGGGCTTAATAAATGTCTTGCTCCAAAGGGGGGGGGGGGGGGGGGGGGGGGTGGGAGCTTAAGGTGGCTCCATTGTTATCTCAGGCGCACTCGTCTATGATTAACTTTGGGTCATAACTTTTCGACCCTAAACCAATGGCTATAAAACTTTGCAAAACGTTTTTACAGCTTCAGTATTATTTAGCAATAATATGATAAAATAATAATACAGAAAAATAATTTTATTTTTAGTGATAATCGAGCTTAAGGAGGCTCGTACCCATTTCTCAACTCTAGACATTTTCAATTTTAATGGGCCATTTTATTATCTTTTGGTGTTGTAGCACATAAAAAGACAAGCCACTTTGCATGCAAACACAATACATTGAACTTTATGGGAGTATAGGATTTGTTTACATGTACATTAATGCTCCCATGGCAACGGAATGGCGACCCTCTGAAATTCACAAGTTGCGTAGTTTCTGTAGACCAAGAGAATTTTTTGTAAAACACGTTAGTGGACTAATTGATTAGACCATGGGCTTCAACTGGGCAAATTTTAAAAGAAATGTATGGAGCGTTTTGAAAATGCAACGCGGTCAATTTTTCCATGAAAAAAAGGCTCTTCTATTTAATAGCCATCTTTCTAAATTCCCAAACTATCCTTTAAACTCCTTTAGAAGTGATTTTTTTTTTTGCATTCACATTTAGATATTGCATACCTCTTCTAGTAATAAAGAAAATTTAAGAGCAATCGGCCTTCCCGATTGTGTATTTTCCCATCAGTTTTCAGGGGTTCTGTGAGTTGACAAATCAGAATTGCTGATATAATAATACATGTATTCATGACATGATATCTACTGTATACTCGTGCTGCAAATACATGTAGGGTATGGTTTTCAGGCAGTTTAGTCTGGGATAGGGTATTGTTATCAGAGATTTTTGGTCTAGAATAGGGTATCATTTTCCGTGAAACTGATCAGTTGCATGAAGAAATTAAGTCTAGACAAGGTTTACTGGCAAATGGCATTTAAAAATCAGTACGGCGGGCAGTGCGGCATTTTTACTGACCCCTGTTAACTAATAACTGTGATAGTGAACGAGTTTCTGGAAAATAGAGAGTCTGGAAATAATCTAGTATAGGTTAAGGGTCTCAGAGTCCCAGCGGCACACCCCCATCCAAAAATTTGCAAAGTACCCCCCGCACCCCTCCCGGGGCGGAAAACAAACCGGGAAAACGCTTCAAGACGGAAAAATCATGTACAATGTAGCTGCCTTTGTCAAATGCGAAACTATGTCTTACTGGATAAGTTTGTTGTTAAAATGCCAGTTGTGTCACCTTCCAGTAAATATAACTGCAAAAGAGAGGGCAAGAAAATACCTAGCAGGTACCTTTCACATGGATTATTAGTCTTCTGTTCTGTTCATCCTACAACGTTGTGATAGACGCTCTACGGAAGTGTGTGGTGGACAAGCATCTACAGTGTAGACTCGATAACGCACAGCAGAACGTTGAAAGAAAAGCAACGCAGCAGGCAGAAAACTTTAAAAACTGTTTTGAACTGCAAAATGCTAAATTAATGTTCCTTTATGTTCTAATTGTCGTGTGAACAGCATAAAAGTGGTTTCGTTCCTCTGAAACCTAGTAAAACAAACATAAAAAAGCTCCAGAAAAAATTACATAATTTGCGTAATTTTCCGCACAATGGTCCTTTCTTATCGCATAATTTGCTTTGAAAAAAACCCGCATAATTTCCATTTTTGTTTTTATCGCACCCTATCAGAAGCCCTATCAAAGGACTCCAAACTCGAAACACCAGTACATTGCATTAACAGTGCCCTCTTTTTAGGAGATTGAGTATTTCCAATCAATACTTCTTGCACTTGGAATGGGCAAAAGGCCACAATGGAGGTTATGGGACAGGTCTGCTTAATACAGGTTTGGCTGTTAGTGTTACAGTGTAGATGTGTCAAAATTTACTGTTTAAAGCACTATAATTAATCAACAGTACATGACTTGTGCAATTTCCCTTGCAATGATCTGTGTGATTCATGTTGCATACATTGTAACCAAAAATAAAACTTTGTAATAATTGGGCATGAGTTGACTAAGTACATGCAAACAGATTCAAAAGCTGATGTTTTGAATGTTAACCCTTTGTCCGAGCATCAATCTAAAGCCCTGGTCAAACGGGGCATGATAGTCAATAATAGTTGATAATAGTCAATGACATTTGAAACTCGCATTCTCGTTTGACCTGACCACCTATCATGCACATGATTGTACTATCATCAACTACAATAATACATTGTAATATTATGTATCATGAACTACATGTACAGTTTCATTCACTTTGAGCCTGTTTAAATAATCTTCATGATAGTCGATGCTAGTCTTTATTGTTTGATCAAGTGCATGATACATGTAGTTGATGATAGTTTTTTTGGTGAACTGTTGCCACCTCCACATCAAGTAGCAGTCTCAGCTGTAGCTATAAAGATTGGTCGCAAAACCTCAACAGCCGTCTAGCCGAAGATATTACATTAATGTGAATGTCAACCATATTTTCTGAACACACTTTAAACCCAGGCCTTAAACTGCTTGTGGGATCAAGGCCTAAAAACAAATAAATTTATTATCAGCCAACAAGTTGTTTTTTCGCCATGAAAATAGTAGTTGCGAAGTTAAGCAAGGAGTCAGTGGGTGTCTTTGCTATCGTGACTTTTGATCAACTTTTGCCAACTATCATGCGCCAGGGCTTAATGCTTCAATAGCACTGTATGCTAGTGATTAGTCAAGATTCAAATGCTGCCTTACAGCAACTACAGTTCATTCATAACAAGTTACCCATGGCTCATGTGTCTCTGATCTGTGATAATCTAGTAATCCTCCATCCTGCCTTGCTTGGGGATTATTCCTGTCACCAACATCAGACACCAGGATGGTCTGCTAGATATGAGCAATGTACAGTATATTTTAAGCACATGTTTGTAATAAATTTAAAATTTCCATTACTACATAAAATAATTATTGTACAATGTAGCTAGTACATCAATACATAATAAAAATAGTATACAAATCATTTATAATAAAATATACAATGTACACTGTAACTTTCATCACTCCCTAACAGTACTGTGCAGTAACTGTTACATATCAAGAACCAAAGACTCAGTACCATATTAATCCTGGTTTCTACTTACAAGTATCAGATTAGGAAAAAAAAAAGGATGTACCTACTACATGTATGAGATAAGTACATTGTACAAGTGCTGTACAAACACAAAACAACACACATGAGTACTTTAATGGTCAATCAAGCACCCAGCATTTTGCTTGTACAAATGAATAAAAATATTTATCAAAAAATTTAAAGCCTTTAATTTCATTGCCTTTACCCTCGTTGGTCACACATACGTGGTGAAAGTTTGCGTAAGCATCTCTATCAAATCATAAACATCTTGTCCACCATGTTGGATCAGGTAGGTACTTCATGTAACAGACCTTTTGGAGTAACTTTGTCCCTCTAATATTCTTACAGGGCCCATATTTTTCAGCAGAGGGGGCCCTGCGACTCCCCAAGGCAAAATCCTGGTGAGAACACTGTATTGTAGTTGATGGCACAGTTGCAAAGAGTGTTGTACCATTACATTGTACATGTACATCACTCAAACTGATGGGTGTCAATTCAGTTGCAGCCTTCTTTAGGCTTTCTTTGCAACTGCTTGCAATGTCAATAGCTAAAACCACTACAAGGAACTAATATAATCTTGTCAATATTCTCTCAGATATCCATTAATTACACTGTTAGAGTAATACATGTACATGACCAATGGAAAATGGTATACATGCTTGCAGTGTACATACATGCCTCATGCAAAACCAAAAGGGAGTTCACCAAAACTAATCAAAGGACTCTTAAAGCCATCTCGTTAATGCGTTAGAATGTGAGGCTAATAAAAAAAGAATGTTGATACAAATGTAGTTAAAGGTATTAGGTGCGGGCGCTCTCATTGCGTCTAGGGTGGTGAGAAAAGTGTATGAGGCAGGAACATGTACTTGGGGTAGACTTATTGACTATTCTAAAGCTGGGTTAAAATGGTTTTAGTGACGAGCAGGATTTGTGTTAGGCTTGTCATCTTTTATAAGAAAAAATTTGGAAGAATAATCAGTTCTTTGTGAACTTCAGTGAGCTGAGTTTTATTCGTCGTTTTATAGATTGCTCGTTTTAATCTGTCTAATTACCGACACCTAAGGGGCAGAGTAAAGTGTCAGAGAGTGATTCTGTGCACTTGGTGCTTGGGTAAACGGTAGCGACGTGAAAAATGTAAAGAATAAACAGCAAAAACCATGAAGATAAATCAAATGGTAGAGTGATCGTTTTTTCCTTCGTCTTTGTTTGTCGTAAGTATCAGTCTTTTGTTTTATTTATTTTGACGTGCAAAATTGCGGAAAGAATTTAGAAAAGAGATGAATGTTTCTTTTTAGAAACAGGGCAGCCCCGCGTTGTTTTTGATTTCGTGACAAATCATTCTGTTTACAAACATGTATCACTAGAAATAAATTCGCAATGGCTAAATTTAGCGGCAAAAGACCAAATCCATGAAAAGCTCAGTTAACCTAAACATTTCACTGATAATACGGCAAATTAATTTATTTAAAAGTTTTGGGGCCACCGCCACGGTTTCACGGCAGTTTTCATAGGAAGCTCCACCGGATTTCAGTCACTTATTTCAGGCGACATTGATTCACCCTTTGAAGATTTATTTTAACCTAAATAACCAGTAAAAAGTACAGTTCCTATGTTTGTACCAAACATCTTTTATGACAATCCTAAAACCTGCCGGAATCTTTAATTTTTCGTCTTAAAAACCCGAACGATGTGGCACCATTGCCCACATTTCATAGTATGGCGTGAAAACTTTGATGGGTTTCATATGACAAGATGCGGGTTTTTCTCACCCGAAAACTACATTTGTAAAATTACCAAGATAAGCGATCAGTAGCTTTGTTTTGTTGATGGCTAAATATGTAACAATTCAAAGAAAGAGAGATGGACGAAGATCTTGCTGCGTTGTTTCAACTCTTGGACTGACAGATAAAGGAAAAAAACTGGTAACTTGGAAGACGATCGGTTCAAAGAAAAAGAAAATTAATTTGGTCTTTAATCATTAACTAATTGATTAATTAATTGATTATTTAATTTGGGCGACCAACTTTGAGGCCTGGGCTCCCCAGCTGGAATGTTTGGGAGCCCTTCCCTGAAATTTTCCTTAGAGCACAGCCTTGCAATGGGTTAAGTTCATCCAGAGGAACAATTTGATTCTGTGAAGTAGGCTCACTTATAATAGCGTAATGAAGTGGATTTAAAATTGAAAGTCATGGGAGGGCAGTGATAAAGTAGCAGATAAGAGCGGGGCCAATGAATTGAAATTATGACTATTAATGAGGGGTTTATACAGATAAATCCCTCGTTTCAGGGATCTATATATATATATGATTTAATCATACTTTCAATTCATTAGCCCTGCTCTTCCCTGCTACTTTATCAAGCCCACCCTGGACTTTCAATTACACTGTAGTGTACTAATCACCTGGGTTGTAAGTTAAATAAAGGTTCTTGAATAACAAAAGAAAATGTGTGAATCATGAAATAATATAATATAAAATAAAATAAATAAAATAAATAATTTGGATATCTGTCCTCGGTCAACGCTTTACGTACATTGTATTCATGAGTTCAAATTAATAAATGACTACACTGTAAAGGACAACAACCATGTACATGTACAGTCAGTGTTCATGTACATGTAAGTCATGTACAGTACTGTATGTGCTTTCCCCCCATAACAGAGAATAGAAAGCAAAGTTTCTTGTCAGAGAAAACAATATGATGACAATGACAAGCTTCAAGCCACCGACCTTCAATAAGTCCAACATGCTAACCACTACACCTCAACAATTTGGCACTTGCTCACTCACTCACTCATGCCCTTATGCCGGCTTGGCATGTAGGGCAGCAACGAAGGAAAGCCACTCATGTCTGTCTTGTGCCAACCTCTGAATGGACCCCCAGGTATGATGGAAGGTCTTCAGCTCCGCTTCCACAGTCCGACGCCAGGTGATCTTAGGTCGTCCTCGCTTACGTTTCCCCTCTGGTGTCCAGTGAAGGGCTGTGCGGGTGATGTTGCCTTGCTCCCGTCGCATGACATGTCCGATCCATTTCCATCGTCTTCGCATAATGATGGTTCCCATGTTGTCCTGGTTACAGCGAGCAAGAAGTTCTTGGTTGGAGATGGTCTCAGGCCAGAATATACGCAGAATTCTTCTAAGGTTTTTGGTATGGAAGGTGGACAGCTTGTTGAGGTCGCTCTCTGTCATCCTCCAACATTCTGAGCCGTATAGTAAGGTGGAGATTACACAGCTCTGGTACAGTCTTAATTTGATCTTGGTGCTGTACTGGGATGACTTCCAAACATTGTTCAACATTCTAAACGCATTTCTGGCCTTACTGAGGCGGTTCTTGATGTCGCTGCCTGCCCCACTGTCGTGTCTGACAGTGGTCCCAAGGTATGTAAATTCTTCGGTCGTTGGTAGATCTTCTCTATTTACTGTGACAGGTAGTGGGTTTGATACGTTCAGCATCATTACCTCCGTCTTCTTCTGGCTGATCTTCAAGCCTACTTGCTGTGCAAAGGTGCTTAGACGGGACGTCTTCTCCTGCATGTGCTGGTGGATGTGCGACATGAGTGCTAAATCGTCAGCAAAGTCCAGGTCTTCAAGTTGTGTCAAGAGGGTCCATCTGATGCCTCGCGCTTGGTCTGTTGTTGTCTGTCTCATCACCCAGTCGATTGTCAAGTTGAAAAGCATCGCAGGCATACAACAGCCTTGTCTAACACCGGTCGTCACGCTGAAGCTGATCTCGCTGCTTCTTACCCTGCATGAGAAGTTGCTGTAGAAGCTTTTGATGACAAGAACAATCTCCTGCGGTATTCCATACGCCTTGAGAATTCGCCATAGACTCTCTCGATGGATGCTATCAAAGGCCTTTTCAAAGTCTACAAAGTTGATGTACAGCTGTCTCTGCCATTCTGTGCACTGTTCGATGATGTTTCGCAGAGGGGAATATTTGATCTGTGCACCCTCTTCTTGGTCGAAAACCAGCCTGCTCCTTTCGGAGTTGCTGGTCCACCGCTTCTGAGATTCACTTGATGATGATTTTTGCGAGGATCTTGCTTGGAACAGACAGGAGGGTGATTCCTCTCCAGTTGTTACAGTTGCTCAGGGCTCCCTTTTTCGGGATCTTTACTATGACGCCTTCCGTCCAAACTTCTGGTAGTTGCTTCTCGTCCCAGATGGGACTTGCACCTGGCACTTTTAAACCATAAAAAATATATGGCGATACCACAAAGCAAAACAGGACTGACTTTGATGAGGAATGGTTAGGTACAATGTAACTACCCTGTACACTGTAAAACTTGAGAAAAAGTACATGTACATATCTTTTTCTATACAATAAATAATACAGTACAGTGTAGAACCACACAGTGAGATAACTCAAACACCCTGCTAACTTGAACACTGACTCATTTCCCTTAGATCATTCAATTACTAATCAGTCAATTACTATGGGATAACTTGAATCCCTGCTACAGTACCTTCAACAATATACAATGTACAGCACTGTATCTCATGCACTGTTTTCTCATGAAGTTTGTGTCCATCAAAAAAAGTATCAGAAACTAAATATAACAATAAAATTACAGCTTCCATACAAACCAAACCAACCATTCATTTTAGGAATCACATGCAAAGTCGAGAAGAATGATATTCCTTCGGGAGAATTGTTTTGATTTAAAACTTGCATTATTTTGACATACAGGTACATATACACGTACAGTAGGGCCCAAAATTAACTTTTTCTAATACATAGGCGCCAGGTGGAGACTGCATGCTATACATGTACTGTACATGTGTATCTAAAATCTAGGGCTACAGTCATAGTGGTAGTCAGTTTAAATTACATGAACATTGTACAAGACAGCAATGATTGTGTACAGTGTACATGTCCAAAATAAACACTGCACACCTTATCAAAATGTATTTGACAGCTCTGTTTAGCAGACGTTTGTGGGAGAGAAGCGTGTTGCGTGCCCTACGGACGTCTCCATTGGAAGCTAGTATAAAGTATATTTGTAAAACATAATGTCATATCCATAAATATCTCAGACTTACCTCCTTTAACTGTGTTTACGTTCATCCACTGAGTGAATCCCACTCTTAAACTCGAATTGTTATTTTAAGAACCAAATTTGTTAAAACAAATCGACAGGTAAGAACTTTTTTGTTGTTAAATGAAATTTCTTATTTTAAGAATTTAATTCTTACTTTAAGTCTTAAGAAATTGATTTTAAAGATGAAAATTTTCTTAAAATAAGAATTAAATTCTTAAAATAAGAAATTTAATTTAACAACAAAAAAGTTCTTACCTGTCGATTTGTTTTAACAAAATTGGTTTAAGAGTGTCCGGTATACATGATCTCGAGCCTTGGCAGTCCGACAAAAGTGTACTGTAATCCAACGCCGGTTATTACTCTTATTTCCGTGGTTACAATTCGGCAAGACGTTAACCAAATGATCATTTAACAATCTACTTAGAAACAGAATCGAAAAACTCCCTGAATAAGGCGAAACCTTTGAAATCCATTCCAGATACCAGATACGTGTACTATACCCTTCACACTTTCGGAACGGACTTTTCGATGTCACTGAGCAAGCGCAGAAAGAATAACCGCTGACCAAAAGCCCTGGTTTACCGGATTGTACATCTTTTCCAGTCCCATCTGATGAGGCTTTCAATCACAAATCAATTCTGATTAACATTTATCGGTAAAGTATATTCATTTACTCATTTACTAAGATGAATAAATTAATGAGGCGAAAAAAAAATGCAACAATAATAATAATAATACTAATAATAATAATATATTTTTTCTTTAGTATGAGTAAATAATGGAATTACTTTATTAACAAATTTCTTAAAACAATCTTAAATTTACAATATAAAATTAATATATATAGATAGCCTGAGCCTAACAGCGTCGCTCTTTGAACAGTAAGCCGATGATAAACTTAACTGAGGTGAAAGGTCGGAAGCACAAGAATAAAATTGACGACCGGGCCTATCTTTTAATTTTAGAAATTCTCAAAAACAGACTTACGCGACCGTTTGCACAGTACATTTAGACCGTACAAAAGTTCACAAAAACAACTTTTTCTCCGTCTAGAATAATTAGTACGACTAATTTCCAAATAAAATACACCTGCTGCTTATAAAAATTGTCCGAGAAACTGATTTGGAAATCAAAATTGCAAAAAATACACAAACATATTTGCATAAGACCACGCGTGTGAAGTATCCAAGTCTTGTTTTGTTTTGTTTACATAAAATCGCTTTTCAACCTATGTAATGAATGAACAAACACATAAAAATGGACAACACAATCTTCTTTCGAAAAAATTAATTCAAATCTCCATAAGTTTGTGTTTAAAAGCAAAACGCGAACCATTAAGAGGCCGAGATGTCTCCGGTGAAAGAAATCAAAACAACTGAATTTAATTGAGCGAGTGTTATAAACAATTCTCCCGAAAACTAGCGAGAACACAAAAAAGTCAATCACAGATTGATATCAACATAAATTCCCATCGAAAAATGTATTTTGTTTTACCTTTAAAACCATCCACTGCTTGGAAATTGTTTAAATCGCTTCTTCAGTTCTGAAATCCGAAGTGACAAACATCTTCACGCATTGCTCCCATCCTCGAAGCAAGATTTTATCTCTGAAAGCTCTTCTATTTCCACTATAGCGGCTTCTGAGTATCCCATAATTAGTATCCCTGTCTTGAGTAGCAAACCGCGAAAAAATTCAGGAGAATAACGACTTTAATTTAAACGGTTTTCTCCGCTAAAACACAGCAGTGTTTTCCCAGGTGACGTGAAAATTGCAAAGATCCCGGTGTGGCGTCATACGCGCATGTTTTGCGACGGTCTACGCGCCCGCGAGTTAATAGCCCTAAGCGACGGCGGCGGACGACGGACGACAGCGGCGGGCACACAACGCGCCCGCGAAACATTCCGCTAGCCATGACCATGAAAAATGACGGCCATGGGTTCAATGATTCTATGGTTCTCTGGTTCTATGAGTATGGAGCTGCGCAGCCGGGCCTTCGGCCCGGCGAGAGCTCCGCTACAACACATGTATAATAATTACAAAATATATAATAATGAAAGACTCCTCAACATTACATTTTTAAAATGAAACTGATCATTGTCATAAAAAAAAAATAAAATATAAGAGAAAATAATTATAATCTATTGATAAATAATAATAATAATAATAATAATAATAATAATAATAATAATAATATAAACTTGAAGGGGTGGTGGCCCGAAGCTAAACCCCCCGGGGGGGGGGGGGGTTGCTCAATATATCCTTGGGTGGGGAGGTGCGGCCCTGACCCTGTTTAAGACAAAAATCGCTGATTTTCCTACCCTGTTTAAGACAAAATTCCGATTTTTGATACCCTGTTTAAGACATTTAACCCGAAAAACTTTTCCTGTAGTTTAGTTCGTAGAACATCTGCGCAGGCTGTTTATCGTCCAAGAAAAGATACCCTGTTTAAGACAACAATCATCGATACCCTGATTAAGACAAAAAAATGATAAAATCGATACCCTGTTTAAGACAAAATCCCGAATAACATACCCTGGCTGGCCGCACGTCCCCATTAAGCCCTTATAAGGGAGTACCCCCCCCCCCCCCAACCCGGGGGCTAAACCGGACTTGAAAGAAAAAAACAACCGTTCTAGTGAGTTTTGTATAGAATGGCCAAACCAGCCTTCTTCAAGTAATAATATAGGTAAAAACGGCAAACTGATCCCTACGGCAAGGAGAAGAGATTGAGACAAGAAGTGAAATAAAAAAAAACAAACAGTTGAATATATTTGCCCGATATTAATCTACTTAATTGAATGTAAGAAATGCGCAAAACAGTACATTGGGGAAACCAAACTCCAACTGAATGAACGCTTTGGGGATGGCCGCTCCATCCTCAATCACCACCATCTTATCAATCCTACTCCTGTTTCAATACATTTTAACCAACCTGGCCGCTCTATCAGCAACATCCTGTTCATTCCCTTGGAACTCATCCACAACAACCGCGACTCTGTCAGAAAGGCACGCGTGGCCCATCTTAAGGTTACAGTGTACCTTCAGATCGAAAATTTATCGAAATTTTTTTTTGGCGTCAAAATAAAGTTTACAGAATGAACTTTCATCGAAAAAAAAATTATCGAAAAATAATGAAAATTGACGGAGAAATGACAGTATAACTTTTGTGGGCGGAGTTTGTTTATGAAGCGATATGTTTTTTTAAGCGCTGTTTTCTCAAAGTTAATTTTTCGCTTGTTGGGGACACTTTAAAGAGCTACAACTCAAAGGAAATTTGTTCGATTTTCTTCAAATTTGGACAGAAGCAAGGCTAACATATAATCAACAAAAACGTGTCGGCGAATTTCTTATTTCCGAAAACTTTTTCATCAAGAGCCATTTCCGTGCGATCATTCCAATTTTCAGTTTTTCTCCCTTTTTCGAAAATATTCTGTAACTTTTCACTGCAATTGAATATGGGAAATCGCCGACACGTTTTTTTAGCGCTTCGTGTCCGGAAATTCGAGAAGAAATCAAATTAGCAAAATACAATAATCGCTTTGAGTTATAGCGTTTTAAAGCTGATTCGGACGTTCGAATTTAGACGTCGTAAAAAAATTCGACAATTCACTTTATTACCAAATGGTTTCCATATTTAGATAGCCAGCTCTATAAGCTTTAATTTGATATCTGGGTTTAGGTATGTTAAGTGTAATCTTAAGACACTAGAGCTGTTATACTGGAGACACCCCCGAAGGTACACTGTAACCTTAAGGCGCGTTTACACATGCGATTTTTGTCGCGCTCTCCAATGCAACTTTTGTCGCAAGTGTAAATTAGCGGCGATTTCCTGTGCGATTCAGGTGCGACATTTGCTTCAATTTGCTGTAATTTCCTAAAAATCGTCGCCAAGTTGCATCAGGTTTCGAACATGTTCGACATCGCGCAACAAATCGCGCCCAAATCGCCGCCCTTTTACACATGCGATTTGAAGATGCAACTTGCGCGTGATAAAAATTGCATCGACAAGTGCGACAAAAATTGCACAAAAAATCGCCTGTGTAAACGGACCTTTATAGATAACTTGAAGCGATGACACTTGATCGTCATGGTATAAATAGACGTGATGAACGTAATTAGTGACATTTAGCTTCTTTCTTACCAATCATTTTCTGTTATGTCATATTTCAAAAGTTTTATATGCATGTAACGGTCATTTTATATCTGTATTCATTTTTGTTTTTTAGCTCCCGTAGGTTTGTTTTGCAAACCAAAATATCAGGCAATTATATTCAATTCTTTTTTATTTCACTTCTGTCTCAATCTCTTCTCCTCTGCCTTGTCGTAAGGATCAGTTTGCCGTTTTTACCTATACTATTTCAAGATTTTTACTGATCCAGATCTAATACGATAGATCCGGCACTCTTCATTGGTTTGTCGCTGTGGTTTTGCCGTTATTATACTTCTGCGAGGAAGTGAAGGATTGAAAGTCATAATAAAAGGTATCCGTTTGGGTTTGTTAGTGTCTTTGGCCGTTGTAAAGTGAGTCTCTGCATGGGGAATATCAGCAGCGCGTTGTATTTGTCTAGTAACTAAGTTGTGGTAAACCTCGTTTAAGCAGGTATGTAGTTAACTCAGTAGATTGAGCTTTGAATATTTCGTCGGTCAGAGAACAGATACGTCGTAACAAACGGAGGGCTGGACTATTAAACGTTTACTTTCGAGTCTGTCTCTCGTTCAACAAGTAAACGTTCAACATTGAGACCTCCGCTGTTAGTCTAGCCAATATTTATAAACACCTTGTTAAAGAAACGTTATCAGGAAAAAATTCACAATCCATAAAACCGTGGATACACAATATTATTATCACTGTTGGTATAACTATTTTTAAGATCTATTCCTTCCTAAAAGATTTTCGGAAGATGATTTGGGTATACTTTGTTATAATAATGTGAATTTATCTGAGAACACAATTTTTTCCGTTTCTAGAGAACCATTCGGTCATATCGTCCATGGTTTATACTTACGTTTTTTTCGATCAGGTGCCGGTATCTGATATAACGACAATTTACGTTACGTAGCTTTTTTAGACAGTTGGAAATTGTCAAGGTTTATTGAATGTAATCACCCGTAAAGAACAGATACATGTAGAAGCAAGCCACATGGAAAAATAAGTACCTATGTTGTTTAGACATTGACAGATAACGTCGTATTTCTGAAGCACTGAAGCATGGTTCTCACTTGTGTTATAAGCACAAGCACTCGTGACATTAGGTAGCGTTTCGTGAATACGGCCCCAATTCTTTAACAAAATTGCGACAAATGTGACTGTCAGGGCCCACCTTTCCATGACTTTTTTAAAGTTATTAAAAATAATTAATATACAAAGTAATTACTAAACTAAAATAACCTTTTCATGAATTAAAAGTGAAGCTACAAACATGTATTAAATGAAGATACTTACACAGGACTGTGGGTCCACAAAATTCCCGGCATATGGAGAAGAAAATCAAGAAAGTGTAGTGCAGGAGTAATACAATTTATGTTTTTTTTTTTTAACTCTAATAAAGTATTTTAACTTTAAAAACCCCAGTGCAGCCAACGTTATTTCTGCTGGACTTCATGTAACTTTCTAATGATCAAATTATTTAAAACAATGTACGAATTCAAATCAACATCTTTTGGGGGGATAAAAAGTTAAGCTTTACTCCTTACAGACGTAAAAAGTTAAAGAAATAAAATAAAGCCATGCGCGTAATGAATGCAGGTTTGTATAAGTAATCATACGGTTTCGAGTTCAATTTGGGATTAATTTGCACGAGTGAGTTTTTCAAAAAGCTCAAAATTGCACGAGCCGCTTCGGCGAGTGCAATTTGAGCTTTTTGAAAAACTCACAAGTGCAAATTAATCCCAAATTGAACGAGAAAACCGTATGATTACTTATTAATAATTATACATGAAAAAATTTGCACCATTTTTGTTTGGCATTTTTTTTTTTTTTGCAAAAATTTTTTTTTGAAATTTTTTTTCTTGTTTTTTGGCAAAAAAAAAAAAGAAAAAAAATTTTTTTTTTTCGATTTGTAATTTGCACTGGTGTTACACCTTTTGCACCGGTGTTACACGTTTTGCACTGGTGTTACACTTGAACTGCACTGCTCTCAGCCAATCAGATCGAGTAATTTTTTCATGTATATTATTAGGTCATTAATTATAATGTCCATAAAAGATAGGACAAAACCAATCATTACGAAATGTATATCTTAAATGCCGAGCAATGATTTTTTTAGACAGTTGGACGTAGTTTGTTCTTGATAAAACGCATTTTTCTCAACAAAGACAAAGCATTATTTCTCTGCGGCCTCCTAACAGACTCGCTCCCCGCACCGTTTATGAAGTAATATATCAACAACGAGTGCGAGGGTTTCATCAGGGGTTACAAACACCGAGAAACAGATGAAAGCACGAGGCCGCTTCGGTCGAGTGCTTTTATTGTTTCGAGGTGTTTGGAACGCCTGATGAAACCCGAAGCACGAGTTTTTGATATGGCTTCTCAAAGTATCTATTGTTGTAATATATTATTGTGTTGTTGTATTGTATTGTTTACAAAATTAGTATGTAAATTATTCAAAGTTGGCCTGGTCGTCACTTTTTTTTGGTCAGTCATTTTCGCATGTGCTTGTGAGAGATGGATGCAAGCACAGCTAATTCCCGTTTTAGAGTTCCAAGAAGTATTGAAGAAGAGTGTGCTTTGGTCAGTGAAGGTAGACCAAGTAGTACGAAATACAAAGATAAGTGGGCGGTGGAAATTTTTCGCGAATGGCAAAGCACCAGAAGAATTAAATTTCCGGAATTGGAAGTTGGAAGCATTTTCAAAGATTACGACTTTCACCTCGTGTGTAGTGTCGAGGACAATCTGGAGGTCATGGATGCTTTATCACTCAACTACTGGCTTGCTAAATTTATTCAGGAGGTGGCAAATAAGAAGGGCGGCCGGTATCCTCCACGAACGTTGTATGGTATCGTGTGCGGTCTAAAGAGGCATTTAGAGGAGGTGAAGGGCGCATCTGCATTTAATCCTTTGGATTATAAGGACAAAAGGTAGGCATGTGCATATAAAAGTGACCAGTGTTTGTCTTTATTTTTAACCTGACTTTGTAAGTAAAAAAATTGTTTTACTGTAATTTAAAGGTTCCAAATATTTCGCCGTAAATGTTACTATAAATAAGAAAGAGTAATGTAAAAGCCATCAGTATTGTTAAGTAGTAAGTTGATTTCAATAAATATTAGTATTGAGATTTTTGCTTTTGTTATTGTAATTTTGATATAAACACACGTGTGTTTTGATATCAAAACACGGCGTGTTTTCATCTGGTGTTTCATTGGGTATCAAAACTTATCCACCTGACCAAAATGGACGTCATTTATTGGTTGGTCACTTCATGAATTATTAATGAGTTTTAAAAGTAAACGTAAGCACGCTCGCTTCGCAGTTAACCCATGGCTACTGTACACGGTCTGAGTCGATTCAGCATGAATATGGTTTAGAAAATGAACATAACGGTCAGACACTGTTTAGGACCAGTTTAATTTTGTCACAATGAAAGTAAAGCCCGGTTTAAACGTCGCATTTCCGCACATGTGCCGCATCTAATATCTATTTGGGTCGACTCAAATAATCAAATTCGACATTTGATTAAGACGTCGAATTTAATAGAGTCGCGTTGAATTCATGAGCGAGTTTTTATAAAATATAGAAGGTATTTAAAATTCGATTCGGCACATGTGAAGTTCGACGTATAAAACAACTGTTGAATTTCTGTCAAATACTTGACTGGCTCAGTGGAAGATGCGACAGAAGTCGCATTGTCGAATTTAATTTGAGTTAAGCGTCGAACTTCATTAGATTCGACACGTGAAATGCGAAGTTTAAACCGGGCCTTAGGTACTACGATTATCAGTTGAGCAAGGCACGAGCGATGTTTAGCGCAAAGTTTTGCCGTTAAAACTACGTTGTTGTCAACGGCAACTTGCTACTTTTACAACGGTAACACGTTTTGTTACTGATGACGTCCAATCGTGACAGACAAGTTACCGTTGGAAACGTAGCAAGTTGCCCTTGACAACAACGTAGTTTTAACGGCACAACTTAATTGTCACCAAACATCGCTTGTGCCTTGCTCAACTGATAATCGTAGTATCATACCATCACACAAGACAGAATCGTGCATTGAATGAACGTCAAGAGATACTTACATGTACCACCTAGTTTGTCGCAAAACATGGCATATAAAAAGGAAAAAGGCAAACCAGCTTTTAGATAGTGTATTTTAGTAATTAGGTAGAAAAAGTGTATTTGATAAAAAGAAACCAGTTAATATCGTAAAAAAGGGTTGTTGTTGTTCATCGTGGTGAACACACTAGTGAAGAAGTATTTTTTCGTTTGTCTCACGATGTAGTCACGTTTCGACTGCATACCGCTAGTCTTCTTCAGGCGATGGGGTCGACTGGTTACGCGTCACCTTATGAAGCACGATGTTCTGCTGTGATTGGTTGGTTTTCAACAGCTGTGACTGGCGCATTTTGATCCTCGTTGTTTCGGCGAATTGTTCCCTCGGCGGTCCTTAGTCGTACAGCTCTCCTGTTGTTGTGTTTCTTGATCGTGGGCATCCATGCTTCTGGAATTTCTATCCCACTGTCCCTGTTGATGTTGTCAAAGAGGCGATCCACATAAGACTTAACCCTAACAAAGAGGCGATCCACATAAGACTTAACCCTAACAACATCAACAGGGACAGTGGAATAGAAATTCCAGAAGCATGGATGCCCACGATCAAGAAACACAACAACAGGAGAGTTGTACGACTACGGACCGCCGAGGGAACAATTCGCCGAAAAAACGAGGATCAAAATGCGCCAGTCACAGCTGTTGAAAACCAACCAATCACAGCAGAACATCGTGCTTCATAAGGTGACGCGTAACCAGTCGACCCCATCGCCTGAAGAAGACTAGCAGTATGCAGTCGAAACGTCGCGATCCACATCGGAAGTGACTACATCGTGAGACAAACGAAAAAATACTTCTTTACTAAGAAACCAGTTACTACTCGTTTATAATAAAGGAGATGCATGTATGTAATGAATCAAACAAAAAAAAGGCAATTATCGTAAAGGACAGTGTTTAGGACCAATTTTTGCCAGAATGAAAAGTAAGGCGCAGTCCATACAAGACTGAATCGTGCACTGAATGAACTTCACAACCTCGTTCCCAGGGCTTTTTCCTTCGAGAGAGGGGCGGCGGGAAAAGGCCGCCCCTCTCTCGAAGGGAAAAGCTCTGGGAACGAGGTTGTGAACTTCAAGGAATACTTACCACCTATTGTAGTTTGTCGTCAAACATCCATATAAAAAGGACAAAAAGGAAAAAATAAAAAAAAGGAAAAACCAGCTTTTCAAAAGAGTATATTTTAGTAATTCAGTAGAAATAGTTATTTCATTCAAAAAAGAAATCAGTTACTACTCATTTATAATAAAGGAGATGCATGTATGTAATGAAACAGAAAAAGGCAATTATCGTAACGGCCACTGAGTAAGGTATCAATCCATACAAGACTGAATCGTGCACTGAATTAACTTCAAGAAATACTTACCATCCAGTTTAACGTCGCCAAACATCCATACACAAAGGACAAAACGGAAAAAAAAGGAAAAACCAACTTTTAAAAAAGAGTATATGCTAGTAATTCAGTAGAAATAGTGTATTTCATTTAAAAAAGAAACCAGTTACTACTCGTTTATGATAAAGGAGATGCATGTATGTATTGAAACAGAAAAAAGCAATAATCGTAACGGTCAGATACTGTTTTAAGGACCAGTTTATGCCAGAATGAAAAGTAAGGTGTCAGTCCACACAAGACTGAATCGTGCATTAAACGAACCTCAAAAGATACTTACTACCTAGTTTGTCGCCAAACATCCACATCATAAAAAGGAAAAAAAGGCAAACCAGCTTTTAGAAAGAGTTTAATTTAGTGCGACGCGCCCAGTTACCGTGAGCACCCAACAAACTTTTTAAAAAGTTTTATAACTTACTATACAATCCTATGATAAACACGAAGCGACAACATTACACTTAATCGTTTGTCGCTTCGTGTTTATCACAGGATTGCAAAGTTAGTTACAAAACTTGGAAACAAAACTTGTAAAAACGTTTGTTGGGTGTTCACCGTAAGGCGCGTCGCACGGTAGTAATTCAGTAGAAATAGTGGATTTGGTTTTGCTATTTATGTAACAGCTAATTTTTTTAATTTTTAAAATTTTAAATCTACATTATTATTATTATTATTACTGCTAAGGAATTTTAATGTCAGTGTAAATCTGTGAATATTAAAGAAATTAGTTATTAGGTTTTTGTTTAGTTCTTCTTAATTTTAAGTTCTTAGTTTGTGTCACCAATTAGCTCAATTGAAAAATTGAGCTAGAAAGTTTTTGACACATGAATAAAATTGACTGATTGATTGAAAAACCCAATTACTATTCGTTTATAACAAGGGAAATGCATGCATGTAATGAAACAGAAAAATACAATTATCGTAACGGTCAGACACTGTTTACATATAGAACCAGTTTTTGCCAGAATGAAAAGTAAGGTGTCAGTCCATACAAGACTGAATCGTGTATTGAATGAAAGTCAAGAGATACTTACGACCTAGTTTGTCGCCAAACATCCATATAAAAAGGAAAAAAAAGGCAAACCAGCTTTTAGAAAGGGTATATTTTAGTAATTCAGTAGAAATAGTGTATTTGGCCTAAAAAAAGTCCAGTTACTACTTGTTTATAATAAAGGAAATGCATGTATTAAATGAAATAGAAAATGTACTTACAAACTGTTGTGTTCAGAAAAGTCCACGATAAGAAAAAATGACAAGATAAATGATTATATGTATTATACTGAGAATTTTTAACACTTGGGCGTACAAAGGGAAGGGGTATGGGCGGGGAGGGGGAGGGGTTGGGTGCCACTCCCCTGTCAACATCTTTGTACATTTCTTTCGCGACTTTAATTTGGGAACCCAAGGCTTTTAGTAGCTGCTGAGTTTTTCCTCGGACACATTTTGACGTGTGACGTTGCCATATAGAGGTATGTGATTATCGACACGTGACTACCTTATTTGTAGAGGACACAACCGAGGTGGGTGGGGGGGGGGGGTGGGGGGTGGGGGGGTGGAGCAAATACAAAAGCTTATGCTACGACAAAACTAAAAGATTTATTTTCTAAACATTTATTAGTAACTGATTACTTCTTCTGCAGGTGTGAGCAAGACTAACGCCTGTTGTTCGATAAGAAAGTGGCCCTGGACTTTGTTCACACATAGCTGCCTTCTCAGCGTTTAAATACAAGATAGCTATAAAGATGCGTTTACACCTTAGCAACACAGAGAAACATCAACGATTCAATTGCAAAGAACGTTTCGTTACTTTTATTGCCACTCGTCTCTGATTGAGTTTACTTTTTGCAACCTGGTATAGCGGTGGACTCAAAAATGTTAGATTGCAAATTAAAATAAAAAATCAATATATATAGAAAAGACTCGTACCATAGGAATACTCTATCAAATGTCCGTATACCTAACATTTTGAATTTTAATTCTGATACGGAAAATATTGTAAATTATTGTATTGCATAACTATCAAAGGTAACTATCAATCGCTCTTAGATCCTTCTTTAGTTTAGCCAAGATGATATCACTTCAGTGACCGCAATAATTAAGCAGCGATAATAACTTTTTTCTTCAGTTGCACCGGAGGTTTGGTTCTAGCGGATTGGTTCTTGTGGTTCAAGTAAGTCTGGTCACTGGATAAAGGTTGACTTGGTAATAACATGACAATTGGCAAAGAACGGAATGTTTGGGATTCTCGGCTTTAGCTTCTTTTGACGCTATGTGGATACCCGATTAGTTCATATTATGCTTACGCTCCTTATCCAAATCGTAGGAGAAAGGAAGCGATAGACACTAACGAATATCGTTCAAAATCCAAAAATGAATAATAAGCCAGAAAAAAAAATGCATGGAGAAACGCCGGTTAACAAACTTTTTTTAAAAATTTCTAAAATTTCAGTTTCAAGTAGTTTGAAAAGGTCCATTAATTTTACCCGACCCGATAAATACTGACTGAAATAGCGAAGCGCACAATTACTATTTATAGAACTAAAACTCAGACAAACAAACCAAAAGTGACTCTCAGGGGATTCCTAATAAGGAATTTCTATTGTCAGAAATGCAAGAATAAACAAGAATAAATTATAAACTCAGACAAACCTGAGTACTGACGTCATTTGTGCGCTTTGCTATTATGCTCTTCTTATAAAATAATGTTGAATTAGTTTTCCATATGTTTGTGGGGGGATGCCAACGCTCCCCCTTCCAATCTCACGTATTTTAGAAATATCTAAATGTTATTCTTATCATCTTAAATTTCTCTCTTTTTTTTGCACTATTCTATTGCTTTTTTTTTATAAATTTTGGATCAATAAAGGCAATTTCGCCTACTTTCTAATAAGCGCCCCTCCCCTCGAGTGTCGTTTTGTTAATAAGCGCCCCCTTTCTAAAAAGTGCCTCCACCCGCACTGCCCCCTCCTCCCCCCAATCCCCCACTGCTTTAAGGATAAGAAGCTAAGAGCTGATCAAGGCACTGCACCAAGCTATCGACAAATCCCGCGAAAGCGATCCTTTTGATAGGATCACAGAATCGGACGTTAAAGATGCTACGACAAAAACCTATCTTATCGAAGAAAGTTATATTGAGTACATTGAGGTTTTATAGCGAATTAATGTTCTGACTACGCGAATTGTACATTTTCTGTTGTTTATTAAAGTGCTTTTTTCACGTTCGCATGCTTTTCGTAATGAAAAAAACATGTGCCCCCTCTCCAATAAGCGCCCTTCCTTGATCTACCAAAAGAAAATAAGCGCCCCGGACGCCAATTCGAATCATTACGGTAAAAAAAAAGATTGCGACTCTACACGATGGTAGGGAGGTCATATTTAACTCCTCGGCCAAGCTTGTAAATTATCCAACTGGTCTGCTTTCTACAAGATGGGATTCTTAACCTTGTTACTGAAACATATAAACTCTTGTTCTTAGGCCATCGTAACTTGATTAAAAATAAAACACAAACCGCGGTGATAAACGTGGTAAAACAACGCAGTTTTAAAATAAACTTGACGTTTCGTATGCTAAGCAACGGTTACTTTTGAAAATACGTGTTGCTTAGCATACGGAACGTCAAGTTTATTATAAAAATGCGTTGGTTTACCATGTTTATCACCGCTGTTTGTGTTTTATTTTTTGTTGCTGAGAGTTGTGCTATATTTAACATGTACCAAGGGTAAATAAAGATCATTTATTTTTTTTTTTATTTTACGTCTTATCATGTAATTATTGGCACATGATCATTTTATGTTGTAGAAGACACTTTATGAAAATGTTGAAATATCGTACGGCAAAAAAGCAGGTCACCACAGGGCCCCCACAAAACCTGTGTGACCGTTCGTATTATTAAATTTAGAGGAAATGTATGGGATATCAAATTTGAAGGAGTGTGCGTCTAACGCGGTTTACCTGGACGTATAAAACCCTTCAAATCGGTAAAACTCACCGTTGTCAGCTACAAGGACGACAATACACAACATTTAAGGTAAGATAATGTTTATTCAGTCTGAACTTATATGTAAATATTCATCGCGATATTTTACGATATGATGAGCCTTTCGATATTCCCATACATTTCCTCTTTATTTAAAAATACGGCCACACAGGTTGTGTGGGCTCCCTGTGCGATCACTTTTTTTAATTTATTTTTTATTTATTTTTTTTTGCCATACTACAATAACACATTAATATAAAAAGAATAGAGGTAACAATAGCGAGGAGGCCTAAACTTATGCACTGAAACCGGCAAGCGGGATATTGTCCAGGCCTTGAAATTCACTCGCAGCCAGTTTCACATACCCTAAGTTACAAGAATACTGCCATACGTTCCTATGATCTCAGTTGGTGATAGGAATTCGCAAAAGGTTTTCGTTTCACTTCCTGTATTAGTCGGCAAGGGCGTCGCTACAGGTGGGGCAGGTGGGGCATTTGCCCCACCAACTTTCAACTTTGGGACAACTCAAAATCGCGTAGGCTGAGATATACTTTTAATTAGTGTGGCAAGCTAAGATCCTTGGACCAGATGATCAAAGTTTACACTGTATGAGGCGATTTAATGTATTAGAATCGTTCGTAAAAGAAATGTTCTGTGACTTTATAAATAAATCAAAATCTTTATTTCTCAGAAATTTTTACTCGTTGTACCTGCCACGAATGCTGCGAGTGAGTGCTCGGCCTCTGCCCTTAGAAGGCTTAAGACGCATCTTCGAACAACTATCGTCGCAAGAAAGATTGAATCACTGCATGATCAAGGTTGCCACTCATTAGAACATAAAAAATTCCCTGACTTTTCACTGACCTCAAAACAGTTTTCCGAATTATCAAATAAGCGACATCCACTATTACATTTGCTTCAGCTTCTTTTGCAGACCATCAATATTCTTCTCTTCGTTTTCAGCGATCTCTTTACGTTTTTCACGGGATTTTGAACTTATGGCATTTGACTTCACCAAACTGAAAACAAAATTCCCTGACTTTTCACTGACTTAGACAAGAACTAAGATTTTCCCTGACCTTTTGCAAAATTCCCTGACTTTTCCCTGACCTTGAAAATTTTGATTCTCCACGTTCACAAGGAAATGACTGACAAATTGAACATGGCAGATATTGGAAATCAGTTTGTTTCAGCATCAAATGACAGACAAAATCGCTTTAGAAAATTCGATGTCAATTAAAACTTTTTCAAACCATGTATTGAACGCTAAAACAAACTGACAATTAATAGTCTTCTACGAAAGTATTCAAGTTTGAGAATTCTTTTTTTGCTAAGGTGGAAAAGGTCATTAAGTTTTTCTTACTTTGTTGACCACAATGAAATCCTGGTGTTTACCAAATTTTAGCGTTCAGATTGCACCAGATTGCATCCTAGAATACTTAAATTTTCAAAATTTCCCCGGGTAGCATGCCCCCAGACACCCCTAGTTTCTCGTGCCTTCGGCACTCGTCATTGGCGCTGTTGGGGTCATGGCGACGACCTGACTGACGTCATAAAACCTAATACAATACAACCTAATACAATACAATGCAATACAATACAATACAATACAACCTAACACTACCCAACACAATACATCACAATACAGTCGTCGTATACGAGCCATCACGCCGCTGTTGCGCCAATATTACACATATTTCCAGTTATGCCTCACCAAGGAAAAATTCCCGGCGCCGCCCTGGTCGGGCAGACTTACTGAGATGTACTCCTTTTACCGGCCGTCGTTTAAGTTTTGTAACTAAATATCGTCGTGTTAGAGAAGATCTATAATCAAACGTTCGGTCTAAATTAAAGCGATAAGCTCGTACCCACATCTCCCACGGTCAGTACAAGCACGAGTGAGATCTGGGGAAGGTTGTCCAATACACCCGAACTGAATCGGGTCGACTAAGAGGGTGGTAAAGGGTTTTTTCGTGATCCGTGAAAGGCCTTCTTTTTTTCCCGTGAATTGTGAAATGGCTTTTTTTCTCGTGAAACGTGATTTGGTTACATACCCGTGAACCGTGAATGGACTTTTTTTCATGAGCACTGCAAAATGACTGTTGTTTTTTCCTCGTGAAATGCTACTGTAAACCGTGATTCTTTCTTCTTCCCAAAAAAATTATATATCCAGTAAGCGTTTAACTACGCCGGTGGTAAATTGCGTGACGAATGCATGACCGTGACTGACCGTCATTCTGGACCCCAGGTCACTCTACAAGGTTAGGTAATTTTACACAACATCAGCAAAACAAAGAAATCAGCTTTCTTTTTACATCAGGAAGAACGAGGAGTGGACAGTCGGTGAAGACAACAAACAAAGCTGTACTTTGGATGTAATTTAATTAGCAAAAAGTAAGGAATGTTTTTTTTTTCCGTGAAATGGCCATTTTATTCTCTGTGAAACGTGAAATGACAATTTTATTTTTCGTGAACCGTGATCCAGACCCCCCCCCCCCCCCCCCCCCTCCCCGCCCTTTACCACCCTCGACTAAGGCTGTTGTCGACCCGACTCACCGGAAGTCATTTCGCGAAAGACTTAGAAAAAATACAGTGTGAAGTTTAAATCAACTAAACTGCAGATACCGTGAACGATCCATTGCGTCACATTGGATCAAATACAAACAGTGATAACAGACCACTGCAAGGACCGATCAAACAATGTGAAAAGGCATTCTCTCGAAATGGCACTACGGTCGGCCAAACCTGACATGATCAGCGCTCAAAAATAGAAAGCAGACACAGACAGCTGTTTCGGGCTTATTATGCCCTCGTCAGTGTGCCACAGCTAGAACATAATGAGACTCGGAACCACTGCACCTATCTCATATATGTCGCTAATATGTCCTATGGTATTTTTTCTTCAGTTTTTTTTTTCAAGTAAAACTAACAATTTGGTAAAGTTAAGTGATAAGTATTTAAAAAAAAAATCGAATGTTTTTTTTCCTCTAAACTATAATTTAAGCGATAAAACAATTTTGACGTCACATTTTATGGCGTCATAAAACTACAGGTTTTTGAAGTAAATAATGTTAGGAAAAACTATGATTCCTGATTTTTTCAATTTTTTTCTTGTTCTACTCATCTAGGACAATCTGCAACATAACTAGAATTGCAGACATAAAAAAAAACTTAAATTATGATATTTTTATCTAGGTGGGACACTCTTTTCTGGGCAAAGCACTCTTCAAAATTTAAAGTGTCATATCTCATCTAATATTTGTGATATCGACAAACGGTTTTCAATTTTTACTTCTCTGGTTGTCCTCTTTCAAAAACACTGGAGCATAGCATGACGTCATCAAGTATGACGTCATAATTTGATATCTCCTGTCAATATTGGTGTCAAAATAATTTGGTGCATGTCCTCTGTTTATTACTCAGTGCCCAGCTTGGTAACGAAATGTTCAATACATTTAAAGTTTTGCTAAAATAACCACCCCGCCGCCGTGGTCAAGTTTTAGGTGTCCGCGTCCGCTTAATAGAGGTGTCCGTTTAATACAGGTATTCTTTACAGTAAACAACGGAACAAAATTAAATTCTCGGACTTAAGCTACTGTCCGCTTAATGGAGGGTGTCCGCTTAATACGGTGTCCGCTTGATACAGGTTTAACTGTAAAACAACTGTAAAGACACTTACCCACTGATTTGTCCCCACAAGTGCACGTGAAAAAGGAAACAGAAAATCCACTGTTAAGAGTTATATCAGTCTTACTTACTCAACAATTACACCGAACGTAAATAAAAATCTATCTTCCATATGAAAACAAACAAACCTTTACATTGCTTAATTCGTTTATTCCAGATCGAATATTATATAGTTAAATTGTTCGAAATGTAAATATTGTTATTTTATTTTACCCATAAACGGATTTAAGGATGTTTTTGTTTTGATTTACCTTCCCAGATGTAACCAATTATATTTCTATACTAGCCTGTTGGCTATTTTAATAACCATTAGGGTATTAATTTTACCATTTAAAACACCTCACACTAAACTGGAAACCTTGTTAACAATAAACAAAGGAAGTAACAATATAAACTGAAAGGACACTTACAATCTGATTTGTCCCCACATATTCAAATATATAAATCAACAACAGAAAATCAATCATTAGGAGAAATATATTTACTTATAATAATTAACTGTTAGACCTAGAATTTGTCGTTCATCAATATAAGCCGTTATGGATAGGCGAAGAGAGTCTGTGGCCAGAACTTATTGTGTGATAGAGTGCTTTTAATCGTTTATAATTTATTAATTACAAGTTCCAATGAGTAACTTTTATATTCCAAAACAAGTAAAACAGAGAGGCTGTGAAACAGTACAATAAACGAGAAAATATTCACCAGTATTAAAATATTACATATGGGGTATACCTAGCCAATCACGCCAGCGAAATGCAGTTGCTCATTTTCAGAGTCAATGTCAGAGTAATTATTAAAAGCTATCGCAAAAACAATACTCCGAAATGACTAAGAATGTATAATATTTAACGTTGTTTTGCGAGCTCTACGTGTGATGGAAACTCATGATATTACCTGCATGTTAGACCGTGGCATAAATAATATATATGGATAGGCTCAGCCTAACAGCGTCGCTCTATGAACAGAAAGCCGATGATAAACTTAACTGAGGTGATAGGTCGGAAGCTAAAGCACAATAATTAAAATTGACGACCAGGCTATTTTTCAATTTTAGCAATTCTCAAAAACAGACTTACGCGACCGTTTGCATAGTACATTTAGACCGTACAAAAGTTCACAAAAACAACTTTTTCTCCGTTTAGAATAACTAGTACGACTAATTTCTAAATAAAATACACCTGTTGCTTATCAAAAATTGCCCGAGAAACTGATTTGGAAATCAAAATTGCAAAAAATACACAAACATATTTGCATAAGACCACGCGAGTGAAGTTTAGAACTAAAAAATCCAGGTCTTGTTTTGTTTACATAAAATCAATTTTCAACGTATGTAATGAATGAACAAACACATAAAAATTGACAACACAATCTTCTTTTGAAAAATTTTATTCAAATCTCCATAAGTTTAGTTTAGGCTATTTAAACGCGAAACATTTATAGCTAATCGAGGCCGAGATGTCTCCGATGAAATAAATCAAAACAACTGAATTTAATTTAGCGCGTTTTATAAACAATTCTCCAAAACTAGCGAGACCACAAAGAAAACGTCAATCACAGATTGATATCAACATAAATTCCCATCGAAAAGTGTAATTTGTTTTACCTTTAAGTCCCTCCACTGCTTGGAAATTCTTTAAATCTCCGCTTCTTCAGTTCGGTAACCCGAAGTGACAAACATCCCCCCGCATTGCTCCTATCCTCGAAGCAAGATTTTATACCTGAAAGCTCTTCTTTTTCCACTAAAGCGGCTTCTGAGGCCCGGTTCAGACGCCGAACTTTTCATGAACCGAACATTAATACCTTGAATTAAGTACATGATAAGTTCGGCGTCTGAATCAGTTAAGAACGCCTTTTTGAATTTGGAACGGCTCAGCCGGGAATTTCGGCTTTGGAACGGCTTTGATTCAGACGCCGAACTTTTCATGAGCCGAACCTGATGCACAAATTATTATAACGACTGGTGTGTGTTCTGACATATTTGCCTGAAAATCGCTGACCTTTCGATTTGTTTCTCTTCAAAATGAATTAAGTTCGGCTAATTAAGTTCAGCGTCTGAATCAACAGGCGTACTTTTGTTAATTTGGGTCGGTCCAAATTTGAATTAAGTTCGGCTCATGAAAAATTCGGCGTCTGAACCGGGCCTGAGTATCCCTGTCTTGAGTAGCAAACCGCGCAAAAAAACGCAGGGAAATAACGACTTTACTTCTCCGCTGAACACAGCGAAAGATCCAACAACTGACGGCTGAAAAACAAAGAAAAACAAAGCCCGTACGGACGGACACACGTACATGACAGACGCCGCCCGCGAAACATTCCGCTGGCCATGACCATGAAAAATGACGGGCATGCATGGGTTCTATGAGTATGGGGCTAAGGGCGGGTCTTCGGCCCGCAGAGCTCCGCTATAATCGCAGATGGCTTCCCTGACACTGAGAGGCAGGCAAAACGATGACAGGCAAATAAGATTAAGGGCAGAGTTAACGACGGTTAAATCAAATAAACTTAAGTGCACTTACATTCTGATTCGTCACCAAGGATCCACAAGTTAAGGATAAAGAAAAACACGTAATAAAATTAGATCAGCATATTTCTATTACATATAAAATCCGTATTGCGACTAACTATTTTTTTTTTCTCTTTACTGGCTTTCTCAAATATTTGCCATGCCATTCCCCCACGTAGAAGCTGGTAAACGGAGATTCCCCTTTCACGGCGGATACATTTGGAATTCCTCATCTGACCATGTAGAATCAGCTGAATCCCTTGGAATTTTTAAACCAGACGCAAACATTTGTTATCATTATAGTTTATCATTGCTATAATTAATAACTATTTACCAAAGTGGAGGTGGCTAGTGGTAAATATTCACCGAAGCCCGAAGCTGAGGTGAATAGTATTTTTAGTATATACTAGAACAGTGAGATAATAAAGCACGAAAATGATGATGTTTAACTCATTTATTCCAGACCTGTCAACGATAACAATTTTCGCGCGCAAATTGCTTGGAGGTGAATAGCACTTGCTATCCCGAGTTTCAGTAGCCAATCAGAGCGCGCCAACTACGCTATCCACTGTTTTAGTATACACTAATAGTTATTATCATTACTTACTATAGCTAGGTTTATATAATTATTGATATTTTATAAGGATACGTAGTGTAGTAATTAGTATTAGATGCAATAGGTAGACATTATACACGGCATTCTTGAAAACCAGTTAATTTATTTATGCTTTTTATCCACTGAATGTAGCTACCGTGGTTAAAACACAATAAAGATCAAGTTCAAAGTAAAATAACTTTGATATGAGTGTTTAAACACAAAACGAAATCAAAATCACAGTGACAAAACAACGAGGTACCCGCCGGATGTTTTGCACAACATGATCAGTACAATCAGTTTAGGTAATTTAAGATAGTCTCCAAACTGATCCTAACGGCTGGGCCAAGGAAAGCGGAAACAAAATAATGGAGGTATTTCACTTCACTACAAATCAATTAAAACTATAGAAATGTTTGTAAGACAGACCTCCTATGGCGGCAAAAAGTTAAAAAAACACTAAATACAAATGTGTCCATTGTAGCTACTTTTTTTTAATATTTGTCCACGTAGTCGCTGTGAATATTTGAGTTTGAACGAAAAGTGTTAAGGGGCAAAAAAATTACAACAACGTTGTCACGTTTACAATTTCCACGGAAATTCCAAGTTTTTAATCTGTCAAGCTAAGGAATGTACGAGTGAGCATTCTCGATCGATTCTTTTTTTTTTTTAAACTGCAAGGATTCGCGACACTTTACATTTACATTTTGCTGCCTATTTTTTATTTTTTTTTACAAATTTTGGAGAGGTACCTCCAGTTTATAATTTTTCTGCATAATTAAAAGAAAGAACTAGGCAAAGCCCGGCCGTGCTCCGCAGTCGTGGTTGTGGAAAATTCTTTGGTTGCATGATATAGGCTATTTATCGAAATGTGATGATTTAATTTACAGAGAAACGCCAAATAAAAATACATTGTAAATAAACACTTAGTTTAAGTAAGAGTTATGTGCCAACTGCATGAAAGTAAAAGGAACGTTGAAAAAGAGGACGCTATCGGTGTGTTTTACTCAACTATAAAGATCACAACACTGACAGGGTACTAGAGACCGAATCGTGCAAAGCAACGAATGACGTTTTTTGTCTAAACAGTTTATTTTATTTTATTTTTTTGTAAAATGCGCGTACGCCGATTCTAAGCTCAAAAGGAAGTCAATACTGGAGTTTTTGACGTACACGACATTCAACAATTTTAGGACGACTTGTGATCTTACTTCTGCTTAGAAAGAAAAAGATCAGTTGTTTACTGGACATGCCTGATTTTATTTCCTCAACACTGATATAGTGTATGATAAAACTTTGTAGCGTCGTCTAACAATTTCTTCTTCTGTAGTATCGATATAATTTCAGCCCCGGTGACTTTACATGCACGGACGGCGGAGCGTATTTTGCATTGGGGGGGGGGGGGCTAAAATTGAGCGCCTATGGCGCGAACCTCTAGGGGGGTCTGGGGGCATGCCCCCCCCCCCCCCCCCCCAGAAAATTTTGAAAACAGGACGCTCGGAAATGCTATTTCCGGCCTTTTCCTCGATAAATGTTTAAAGATTTAACGAGTGAAATGGCCAAAATTTTAAGCGTTTTATTAGTTAAACAGGATGAATTTTAGCAAAAGGCAAGACTGTCAGCTCCACGTGCAGCCATACAAAGACTCTACTGATCAGATCATGTTCACAGGCAAAGAGACAAACACCTGTCCCTAACATTGGCAAAATCAGTAACGACCTTATCAATGCCAACTTCCTTATGTTTATGGATGTGGAAAATTGCGAGAGAGCAAAGCCTCTCGTCACTCATTGTGCTGCGAAGTGGGGTTTTAAGCAGACAAATGGCATACAACAAAGTTTATAAGAATGGAGGTCTTATCGAATTCGCTCTAATGAAAGACTGACGCATCCGCAGGTACAATTTAAACGGAGCAATCGATAGCCTTGACTGAAAACATAATTCAGCTCTCTGTAGCAGGTTGCATAGCTCTGAAGAAGCTACAACGTCAAACTACTTATAAAGTGGGATCAATAGAACAACCGTGACGGAAAAAAACATAATGACAGATGTTTTACTTCTTATTTGTTACATGATACATAATTATATAACTTAATACATATATCCCAGCCATACGTATATTCCGGCCTTAGTGCGTACACTAAATTGTTTTATTACAAACGTTCGACGTGTGTAGCAAGAGGGAGAATGTTCAACTTGAAATCACTTGTTTTACATTAAGATGCTAATCTTGACAGCATAGGACAAATTTCAACTATAAAACAAATTGACAAATCGGAGAGTGAAGGGCTAATGCAAAATCGCCTGCGAGAAAGGGCGATACGATTTTCCTAACTCGTCCCTAGTCGCCTCTCATTTTTATTCTTTGGAAGTATCTTCTCCACTGGCTGCTTTGAGGAGCAGTGTCTCCAGATTTGCATACACCTTAAAGGCAGGCTGATTGAAACGCTCCTTTACGGATGATATTAAGTGATCCACCGTTTCAAAATAGAGCTTCCGGTAGTGGTCACGAGCTGTGTTTGGGTATGTGTGTTCTGCCCTGCCCACTTCGTAGCGTGAAGGTGCCCGTCGTTTTCTTGGAATTGCTGGCTCAGAAATGACGGGATGTTCCTTCGCCTTGATAAGGACAGTGTCATAAAAAGAATCAAATGATGATTCGCTTCTTATGCTTTGTAAAGTCTCGACAGTAAGACGGGCAAGATTCTGGCCTGCAGCGGCTGAAAGACTTGAAGACTGTAAGGTCCTGGAAAGGTTGTCTGTGTGTGCGAATAGGCGTTGGCTCAAGTGCAGACCAAAGAAGAAATCGAACGTCTTCATTTGAGCATCACAGCCGATAATGCGGGCCCTCACGTCAGGATGTAATCTCTTCTCAAGACAAACCTCCCATAATTTCAAAAGTGACGCGTAATTTACAAGTATGCGCTCGTAGCACACTGCCCGTACAGTCCATCTCGTGGGACAAAGCTTCAATATACCGCCAACCCTTTCTTCGGTACAGCTTTCTTCCTCTATGTTCTCCTTTATAGCACCAAGAATAGCTTCTCGCTTTGGGGAATACTTAATGAGCACTACCAGCTCCTTTGCAGTATCCATGGTGTGGGATAATAGCTGACAATCTTTCACTGTATCTTTTACGGTCAAACTCAATGAATGTCCGTGGCAATGTGTCACGAAAGCTTTTGGCTGAAGTTCTGAAATCTGTTTAGCGACTCCTGACTTTTTTCCTAGCATGTTACTAGCGCCATCGTAGCACTGGCCCCTGCATTCAGTTAAAGAAAGTTGTAATCTTGTTAACACGTCTTTAATTACTGACGTGATTGTGTCAGCTTCTATATTGGGAATCTGGTAAAATCCGATGAAATCTTCGTGTGCTTCCAGATTGTCGTCAATCCACCTGAGACAAAATGTCAATTGTTCTTTGTTGCTAATGTCCGTGTATTCATCACAAATCAACGCAAAATAGTTATTTCTTATATCACAAACCAAGTACCTAATTGTGTGGTTTGCCATAATACTAATCAGCTCATTTTGTATGTCGTGACTTGTATATTTATCTCCCTTACTCGACAACCATGTTGACAGATTCTTGTCATCTTTTGCCCGTAATTGTAATAGCTGGAAAAAATTCGATTCTTTATCGTCATCCCCTCGAAAAGCGATCCCTTGCCTTGCGAGGTATTGCAAGAACTCTATGATCTTAGCTAAGCAACGTCGATTTTCTTCCCTTGTCGTTCTTGCGGCCTCACTTGTCATATCAATAATATTGCCATGAGTCCTTGGAATTACCATTTCATATTCAACGGAAGCTTTGTGACATTCTGATGTTTGATGCTCTTGGAACCGAAGCAAAGCTTTCTTCCAGTTTGAAAACCCTGTTGATATGAAGGCTTGATCCATCTTTGGGGCAGACTTAAAGTTTCCTTTCTCGCTCTGATTGATGCAAATATAGCAGAATGCGACATCGTTCTTTTCGTCATAATGCAACCATGGATAGTCCCTAAACCAGGCGCTTTGAAAAGAGCGATTCTGCTTTCCAAAAGCAGTCTTTGGAAACTGGAAATTACTTGGTTGGTTTGGCGAAATGATGTTGACTGCTGCCCTATTTCCCTCGTCTTTGCGACTGTGATGCTGTTCCACTTCACTAGCCACTCCTTCTGCAACTCCACGCGTGTCACTGTCCTGTAATGATGAAGGCGTGGTCTCTGCCTCTTGTGTAATGCCTGCTTCGTTCGTAGTTTTTAAAAAGTGCTGTGCGATTGATTCCCCCCCCCCCCCCATGGTCTTATTGGATTTGTTTTCTCTAGACATTATTGTGGTGTTTTGAAAACGTTTCAGTCAAGTTCGGGGTGACTCACTGTACCCTCTTAGTAAAGCATGTCCATGTTATCCTCTAATTCTAGGATTCGTGCCTGTGCATCCGGGTGCTCCCTACTGATGTGCTGCAATTCAAATTCTGTTAAATGATGTCCCCGAATATCCAAGAGCACTGTACTGTTGCTGTACTTCAGCAATTCTATAATGCAGGGTGCAGAAAGAGCTGCCCTGTTGTGGGCAACATTCAAAATTTTAAGATGCTTGTGGCCTTTAAAGTGCGACGCTCTGTAAGTTTCCTCAGAAATCTCTTGGCTATCATGGAGAAGAAGAATTGATAACAGTGGGCATTTAAGCACCAGCTGACTGAACAGTGAGTTACTAACGCTGCAGTGGCTTAAATTCAAATAATGAACAAACTGAATGTTTAAACGTACAAACTCCAAAGGTACCGTTTCATTCCTGTACCCAATCCAGGGTAAATCTAAAACATCAAGCTTGTTGCATCGCTTCAAAATGATACATAGGTCATTCCATTTTAAGTAGAGGCACTCACTCAATAGTACTTCTCTCGTACCAGCATAAATAAACCAGCATAAACAAACTTGTTGAGGATCTTCGTTGCCAGTTGAAATCAACTCTCTTCCAAACAACAGAAGTATAAACGATTTCGTTCCATCGCTTGCACACAAGACTTATTTTCCTTATTCGATCAGCAGACGTCAGCTTGCTGAATATCAGCCCAAGGACCAAATCCGGCAAAGAATTAATCATTGGTTTCGACATGTGAGGAACTCCACGCGCGCCATCTTTGAATAGCGTAGAAACCAATGCGCGCGCAATATTTTTGGTATCTACCGCTGATTGTTTACTAACTGATTTATTTACTTAAATCTGTTTCTTTAATGCTTTGTTCACTTTGGGTTGTTTTTCCTTCTATTAGTTTTCTTTTTTATGTTTTATGGGTTTTTTAATTTTTTTTTTTATTTTTACATTTGCCCCCCCGGCTCCGCCGTGCCTGGACATGTAAGAGAAGCCGGCAGAGCTGCCGTTTTCAAGGTATAAACGGAAACTCTAGGTGATCGTATGCAAAAGTGTATCATATTTTAAAAGAAGACCTGGATATTTGCATTGAAGAAGGCCCATTTAAAAAGCGTACTCCGAGATCCCCAGTGGCATCAGAAGTGTAAATTAACAAGGAACATAATTACTTATCACACGAATTCTCCATGCTATAGTATAGTACATCATACAATTACTGAAAAATTGTCAGGAAATAGAAATTGAACAATACATTGTTGGTCAAAGCTATCGTACGCCTACAGTGAGGACAGGAAAGTAAATAAGAGGGGCACAGTTTGCAGAGTTCAGAGTAGCAGGGGCGGATCCAGGGGAGGGGTTGAGGGGGGTGCAACCCCCAACCCCAACAGGGCTCTGTTCAAACTAGCTGTGTATGCTAAATCAGATGCTCCTGAATAAATATTCAACAAAACAAACAAACAAACCCCCCTCGCCCCTTTGAGCAGAATTTTTTTTAAATTTGTTTGACTCTTCATGTCTCTCTCTTTTATATCTTGACTCTTTTCGAGTCTCCGGAATGCTGGAAATGTCGTTTTAGAGGATAAAATTGGTAAAATTTTCGGACCGGAGCGGACCCTCCTAGCCCATGGCCTGAAAAGTTATTAAGGTGTACAAACTCCCCTTACAGAAATTCTTGGATCCGCCCCTGAGTAGATTGTAAAGGTCTTAATGCACAGTTTTGTCAATAAAGCTTTTAATGTACATACCATCTGAAAACATGATTTTTCCAGGACGCCAAATTGAAGGGAAAAGAGAAAATTAATGTTTAGGAGTTTTAATTTTGTTTCATAAAAAGTTACGAAAATATATTACTTCTGCATTCTGTTTATATTGATATAATTTAATTAATATACATGCATGTGACAGAAGTGTTTCTGTCCTTATTTTCCACCTAACTTTTCAGGGGAATATATCACATAACCCCGTTCATTACAGTGTCTGAAAAGCTGGGTGCGGCTTTGATTGTAACAGGGGAGAGGCGGGGCTGAAAACAACAGCTGATAACAATAGCAAAACATATTCCCTCCGACATATTCCCCTCGCCTTAGTCCCCTAGACTTATTCCCCTCATAATAGAATGACACAAACGGGAAGACAAAATAGAGCATAACAAGGAAAACACTCTAGAATCGGTCAATATTTTTTGTTTACATAAAAAGACAACTTCGTCAATCTTATTCCTACGAAATTAACTTGCCGGTCGCGACCAAAAAGCGAAATGTAAATAACATTATTCGATGGTATCGTACCTCGATTCAGGTTTCGGGTCCTCAATAATGTATGACGCCTCGTTTTACGCTTGAACCTGAATGTGTTTCCGCCGGTTTCCCTTGGAAAACACACCGACATTGATCATTGATCTTCGACCATTGATCATTGACCATTGATCTTCGAAAGATGAAGGCGGGCAGTTGGGCCATGGTGAGACCACGAGTACTGTTCATACATTTTCTTCTCTCTCTCCCTTCTTTTACTCATAGCGAAGCAACGTGCTCAATGCAAATTTGGAAAAAGCAAAACACGTTTCCGTCTCGCTTCGTCATGTGCCGTGATCCCTATGCGGCCTTGCGAAATCATGCTTTTTTGCATTTGAATCGAACGGAATGTTATTCTCCGAAAAATTAATAGTTTCTTTGTTTTAGGAAACCTCACAAGGTGAAAAATAAGCATGTTATCGACCTGTGCCTCGGGGATATGTGATATATTCCCCTCATGGCGTACCCGAGGGCGTAGCCCGAGGGAACCGCCACGAGGGGAATATATCACATATCCCCTCGCTCCTGGTCAATAACACTTACATACCATACGATTTATAAACATATTTTATAAGGCTAAAAAGATATTACTTAAAAACAATTCGAATTAATCATGTCTTCTTTGGAGTTAAAGGTTTTTTAGACGTTTGTTAGATGTTTGTCTAGAACTGTGTTTATTGCAAGTGAGAAGATCGACCACGGAAGTTTTAAGCAAAAAATGATTTATTTACATATACTTACCATCTGATTTGTCCCCAAGAGTTAACATTGCAAGGAAAAAGATATAACAAAGTATTAGGACCAGTATGGGTAAACATAAATGTTTTTTTCTATAACACAGTTTCGATAAAATATAACTTCTACGTACAATGTAAAAATTACAGTAATTAAAAGTGAGGTCAGGATGCATACAGCATGATGATTCGATCATCGCATACGACGATCAATGGTGTCATTTAGGGCAGCAGCATGTAAGGCTGACATCTTCGCTGATAAGTTATTTGAACAAATAAGAGTGATATTTTTTATGTGTATCAAATTAAAGTTGAAAATACACTTACTGCCTAGTTTGTTTCCAAACGTTCAGACGGCAAGGAGAAGATAAAAAAAAAAGAAACAATTATTGCGAGTGATCAGTGTATTTTACTTACAAATTTACAGTATTTTCTTTTCAAAAAGTAAATTGCGGCAAGTATCTCTTCCGCTAATCTTATCACTTTCTAATTTTACACATATTGAAAACAAGCACCTAGAAAATGGTCTTTTTTAACAAAGTAAACGTTCAGAGACGTATTATATATAAATAGCTGAGTGAGTAGCGAGACATTTTCCCTACTAAAAAAGGTAGTCATATGGGAATATGACTACACTCTTTTTTATATAATAACGTCTAATTTTGCGGCCGAAGCTGAACCGAAACTGAATGTTCTTATTTTGTTGACGTTTTGAGCCTGAAACGTTCTTAGCATCTCGCATCGCTAAGAGAACCCTCTATTTCTTCCTGGGGTTCTCTATACGCCATATCGAAGACCAGGTATACGTGCTAAGAACTGCATGCATCAGAGTACAAAGTCAAGGGAAATGATGTTTTATTCCTTTAATATAACATGTCTTACATTTGCCAAGAATCTAGTGGAATTCATCGATATACATCCAATACAAAGACCCGAGTGTTCTAAAGAATGAACAATTTTTTTCATTTTATCTTTCCTATTTTTTTTTTTTTTACCGCTTAGATATTAAATCCAAAGGTACTGAAATGAGATCTTGACTTTATTTCAGAAATGATCAGACCGTTTAGACTCCTACTTTTAAAAAGAAAATAGGCAAGAGAAATGTTTTCAGTGGCTAGTGGACTATTTCCATATTAGCACCTGATGCATGAGCGTGCCGACGGGCAGTTCATCCCTACCCCAGTAAAAATAACATCTCCTTAGAGCAATCCTCAACCCTCACCCCATTAATAAGACAAGTTTATCACGCTGAACTTTTCAGTTTGGTCTCGGCAAAATTCCCACAGCATATTTAAAGGTTATCTTAAATGTTAATGTGCGAATTTGCGCCGGTACAAAAGACCATTTTGCGATACGTCTTATTCAGTTACCTTAGACAGAAATACTTTTTCGAATTGAATTGAATTCGGAGATCCAAATTGTAATAATTTAATCAGTTTGGTCTCGGCAAAATTCCCACAGCATATTTAAAGGTTATCTTAAATATTAATGTGCGAATTTGCGCCGGTACAAAAGACCATTTTGCGATACGTCTTATTCAGTTACCTTAGACAGAAATACTTTTCGAATTGAATTGAATTCGGAGATCCAAATTGTAATAATTGAATTTTATATCCATTAGACTATTTAGACATTGTGGTTTACGGGATTCCTTGTGATTGCACCACATTCTACATCGGGGAATCAAGAAGCTCCAATACGGAAAGAATGGAATAGCATGCACGGCAGCCGAAATTGCCACCTTTTCACTGCACACGCACGCGCACTTCGCTTTTAAACACAATAAACGTCATTCTCGACCCCAGAGCTTTTTTTTTTTCGGCCGTGCGACCGCCCTCGGTCATGTGCAAAAAAGAAGAGCTCTGGGGTCGAAAATGAGTAAACGTGAAATTCTGTCCTTGATTTTTAGAGGTATGGTTCAATGGCAACGTTGTTGGAAACTGTGCGTGTTGCAACATCTGCCGGGAGTGAACGCTACCAACAGTTCATAATCACAACATTTTGAGTAACTTCGAAACTGGGAAATAACCAAAGTCCTAAAGGAGTAGTATCCCGCTTTTTTCTATACAAAACTGCTCCTTTCAAAAACTGGTTTCCAACATAAATAGGCAAGTGAATATATGATCATAAAAGCGATTTGATTTGACTAGGAAACCCTTTCAAGAAACAGTTCAAAGTCATTTTGTTAAGGTTATGTAATAGTTCAAGTTGACATTGGGCTAACCGTCCGCTGAAAGGGTGGTTGGTTAGTTGCTCTTAATGCCTAGCGCCAATGACAATCTTCCCGTCCACGGAAGGCGTCTCCTGGTACTTCATTTTCACCGTCAGTAACAGGTAAAGCGACGACTCGGGAAAAGAAGAAACGAAGAAAAAGAAACGAAGATTCCAACCTTGGCTAGATTTCTATGATCCAAAAATGTTGTTACCGCATATGTTAACTGTTATTTTGGTAATTTAACTATTTTAATGCACGTGCGAATCTACCGTTTCGCTAATTAAACTTCTGACGCGTGCAAAATTCTTGTTTTACTTTTTTTTAACGCACACTTTGGTTATAAATGCTCGAGTAGAATGCCGGACTAGGTTAATATTTATTTATTTATTTATTTATTTATAAGGCAATGCCTACTCATGACGTCATACAACAACAGCCTTGATCTGATTGGCTCTCAAGATTTTCCAAATTCCTAGTGATCGAAAAAAAATCAGTATCTTTGCCAAATGCATGTTTGATAAGAATCGCCAGAGAGAAGTTTTCAATAAATATTTTTTGACAACCTATCGGACACGCCGGGAAATAAGCAAGTTAGCACCGACATTTTCGGTTTGTGGCAACTCTAGCCGAGTGTTAACAAATCCTAAGGCTGCGAGCCGTCTCTTTTTTGTCTTTTAGTTAGTCGAGTAAGCACGCGCGCGATCGGGGAAGCCACGAGAAGCGTGCTCGCTCGACTAACTAAAAGAAAAATAAGAGACGGCTCGCAGTATAACTGATATCCTCGAAATCAGAAGCGGGAATGATTCCTTCAAAGGATTTCAAGACAGCCGCTTCATGTGTGGACAAATCTATACCTCAACCTTGTGGTGTATAACGCGGACTTAAATACGCATTTGCCACTCAGTAGACTGACCTGCCGTTTAGCATGCAGTGTAAGACTTACTTTAAACTGTATTTAACCAGCTCTAACGTCAAGTATAAATTTTGTTAATATATACAGAAGTATCAAGTGATTAATGAAAGTACTCACATTCTGATTTTTCCACAACAGTACACATGGACATGAAAGAGAACAACCGATAAAAGCAGTTTAAAAAGGATATTTTAAGGTTTTATTGGAAGTTTTTAAAAAAGCGTATCAGGTGAAAAGACACTTACTCACTGGTTTGTCCACGTAGTGCATATGGACATGGAAAAAAAAGAAAAGAAAAGAAAAGAAAAAGAAAAAGAAAGAAAAAACAAATTCAAACATTAGAAATTTTTTATTACAATCATGGTTTAACTGTAAACTGGTGTCTTTCTTAAAGGGAAACTGTCCCGACACTGTCCCGCCGAAATAACAAAATTTTTTCTTACCTTATTCTCCATGTTATATCGCTAAATGCGCAAATATACAACGTGGATAAAAAGATTCTAAAGCGCCGGCAAAACAGCAGCATTAGTATGGAGATAAAGTACAGAATTGCAAGGATGGAAGTGGATTACAGTTCATTAAATTTGATTTCGTGACAGGCGGTTAAGAAATCAAAATTGCCATTCTTGTGGAATTTTGACATTTTTAGGCGTTGTTTTGTGTCTTTAGTTAATATTTCTTTGCTTTTATCACATTTGGCAATTTTTTTCTTCCTAAGTAAGCTTAAAGCAAGCTCCTGGCCATAATCATGAAACCTGCTACATCAGCCGGGACAGTGTCCCTTTAAAGATGTTCTTAAAGAGCGAGAAACCTATATACATTTTGTGTTTTTTACATTAAATGATAGAAATATTCCCATAGTTGAGCAACAATACAATACTGCTTTATTTTGTTAAAATAGAAAAATAACTTACTCTCTGAGTTGTCCCAAAAGTCCACATGGAAAGTTAAAAAGAAGAAGATCATTTTTGTGATAGATAGTTATTATAAGCCTATTAATTTCCAGAATTATTTTTTCAAAAACTACATCGAAATATGAAAAAATGAGATACTGACATCTTTTTACTTCTCCAAATCTTTCAGTCAGCCATCGCGAGGTGTAAAAACTTGTACCAATATATATATATAATTTTCACTTGTAAAACAATAAGCTCCGACTCCAGTCAAGACTTTTGACAGGTTTATTCTCAACGTTTCGGCCTCACGGCCTTCCTCAGGAGAATTATTGCACTATGGCTTGCTTACAACATTTCAAAATTTGCTATTAACGGAAATGCGGTTCGTTACAAATACGAACTTGCATACGATTAAAAAATTAAACCTTATTGGCTGCCGCGCGCATTTGAATAACGTAATGGAATAAAACAAACCGACATGCGCGCGCGCGCGTGCACAAAATGTTAACTGCTTAAGACTGGCCGTTTATGGCAGGTTTTATACGATCAATCCATAAATTTTCCCTCGCACGCCTTATCTCTGTATCGTGTCGTCTGACTTTTTCAACCACAGTTAGTTTAAAGTGCTGTAACCCACACGCTCTGAAGTGTCTAACTGTTGGGATGTTTTTGTTACCGGTACTTATATCCGAACGGTGTTGATTTGCACGTGTTCTTATGCAGTTCGATGTTTCCCCTACATACAGTTCTTTACATTTCATGCAGGTGATCACGTAAATCACGTTGGTTGTTCGGCAGGTGATGTTTTGATGTATTTGAAAGGTTTCACCGGTGTTTTTACTTTTGATTGTTTGTGCAAACTCCCCATAATGCTTGCATGACGCACACCTTGGGTCAGAATTACACGGACAGAATCAGGGTTGATTTTTGCTGTTAGGTAGGGTTGTCTTGTGTGTGCGTGCGAAGTGAATTTTCAAGTTTCTGTTGTTTCGAAAACTACGACTGCAAATTGGGCATGTACTGGCTGGAGGCTCTGGTATGGCGATGTTGTTGAGCAGTTGTGCGTGGTCACCGTGGTCAGGCCCCGCTGGTAGTCGTTTGCTGGTGAGTAGGTCCGAGAGGTTTCTCCCTTTGCGAAAAGAGATCAATGTTGGGTCACGGAAGACCTCCTTACATCTTTGTGAAGCGTGCAATATTGGTTGGTGTTCTTTGATAATCTTGTTTAAACATCCGAGCGCTGGGTTATAGGTGACAACGAGTGGTACCCGCTCCGTGTTGTTCTTTTGATTCTCCATGTGTAGCGCATCACTCCTGGACGTTTGTCTTGCCTTTGCGATTGACTCTTTAATATGTTTGCGTTTGTAACCCCGGTCAAGTAAGATGCTGAAAAGTTCACGCGCTCGTGTTTCGAAGAAATTATTCTCCGAGCAGATGCGGCGGAGTCTAAGAGCCAAGCTGTATGGGATGGCAGCCTTAGTGTGGCGCGGATGACAGCTAGTCCAATTTAGGTACTGGTGGGTGTCCGTGGGTTTAGTGTAGAGATCCGTTTTGATCTTGCCGTTATCAAGGATCACCTGTACGTCAAGAAAGGGGATGGTACTTGAAGATACTGTTTGTTCAAATTTTATGTGTGGGTCAAAGCTGTTGCAAGTATCAAAGAATTGTTGGAGTTTGGTTTTACCAAAAGTCCAGAGGAAAAATATATCATCAATAAATCTGAACCACACCAACGGTTTCAGGGTGGTTTGCTCTAATAGTTGTTCCTCTAGCAGTCCCATATAAAGATTTGCGTATGTAGGGGCCATCTTGGTACCCATAGCGGTTCCTGTTTGTTGAACGTAATGGTGTCCTTGGAACGTCAGGTTGTTGGATGTGAGCACCAGCCTTATAAACTTTAGGACAGTTGTTTTCCTGTTTTCGTCATAGTTGTTGACACGCATGTAGTGTTCGCACGCTTTCATACCATTTTCATGTGTGATGTTGGTGTATAATGATTTGACATCCCATGTGACTAATAAGGTATCTGCAGGTAATGTTTGGTTGTTGTTAATTTCGTTTATTTTTCTTAGAAAGTGATTATCGTCCCTGAGGTAAGATGGTAGATTTTGTACCAGTGGCTGGAGTTGGCCATCTACCCATTTGGAGATGTTAGACGTAGCGGAGTTAATAGTGTTGCAGATAGGCCGCGCCGGTGGTGGGCGTTGTGGTTTATGGATTTTCGGTACAAAGTAGATGTTTCCTGGTCGGGCTTTTTCTTCCACTAGGTAATTTGCAGTATCTGGAAAAATAACGTTCGTAGCTAGGGCCTGTTGTACTGCTTGTTTCACTTTGCCAACAAACTCAGGAGTAGGGTCGCCAATCACTTGTTGATAGACTTTGTCACCGTTTTGATCTACACCATTAAGCTGGTTGTATGCTTCTTTAAGATAATCATTGTGATTTTGTACGACAACAGCGGCTCCTTTGTCGGCTTGGAAGATTACGATGTTTTTGTCGCGTTTTAGCTCTTTGATCGCCGTGCTTTCTTCCTTTGTGATGTTGGAGCGCAGCTTAATTCTACCTCTATTCGTCTTTTCCAGGATGGATCTTTCCACAGTATTGATGTAGCAATCTAGGACCTGATCTCTACCATTGCTGGGAGTCCATGATGATGGCTTCCTGTACAGAGTTTTCCGCCCGTCTTGTGCATTGTGTCCGTCCCAGAAAAATTCTTTCAATCGCATTCGATGACTCCATTTCTTTACATCCGCCGTAAGCTCTGTTCTATTGACAGCGATTGGCGTTGGTACGAACTTAAGCCCTTTGCTTAGGATATTTGTTTCGTGTTCAGTTAGTGCTCGGTCCGACAAGTTAATTACTGTCTGCTGATGGGTAGCTCTGTGTATGGTCTTGTTGCTGCGTCTACCCCTGTGAAGACGCCTTGCCCGTTTCGGTGTTGTAGTTTGTGGTGTTTTGTTGGGTTGTACGCACGTCGATAAATTGCTATTGGGGTCGGCTATGCTGTATTCAGTAGTGGAAATCTCGGAAGCTAATTCCGTTTGTGTGATAGGGTGAGCACTCGCTGCCGTGGACCTAGAGAGGTGTTGCTTGAATTTTTGCAGTTTTCTGATGTACAATTGGTCCCAGAAGGCCTTGCTTTGTGTTTGAAGCCAATTTGTTGCTATAGTAAGTTCACTGTTTTTCAGGTGGCCGGTTAGAGCGGTCAGTTTTGGCTCAATCTGACTCGCGAGTGCCGCACACTTTTTCGCTTGGGCCTGAATTAAGATTTCCATTAATTGTAATGATGTCCCGTTAAGTATACTATTCCACCTATCATAGAGATCGCCATGTAGTGTACCAACTTGCGGGGTAAGTTTGATCTGGAGGCCTGGTGGTATTAATTTTCTATCCTTATACAATGATAGAAAGTGTTGATGCAGTTCCCCAGCAATCACTTTCATTTTAGAACGGTAAAGTTGCCAAAGAGTCTTCGCACATTCGGAAGGTAGCCCAGAAGGTAAGGTTGTTGTATTTGGTGGGCCTGGGTTCATTTGCACATCTCCGCTGATAACGAGGAATATGAGTAATATTCGGCTATGACTCTTGGACAACTTCATGTTAAGAAATGGGCGCACACGGATGCGTTTGCTACGGTGTACTGTAGTGCGAAACCACAAGTAAATCATTTCGGAGTGTTTAATGTCAGTTAGACTGTTAATCAGCCATGTGGAATTTTGTTCAGGACGTTGCATGATTTTGAGGTGTGTTGCCAGTGACATGCAGAGAGATGCGAGAAAAATAAATCGTATTGACATGTTGACACAAACCTTGTTGACACTGGTGGTGCGTTTTCCTGTCTGTGCAGAATTAAATGTGCACTTTAAACTAACTGTGGTTGAAAAAGTCAGACGACACGATACAGAGATAAGGCGTGCGAGGGAAAATTTATGGATTGATCGTATAAAACCTGCCATAAACGGCCAGTCTTAAGCAGTTAACATTTTGTGCACGCGCGCGCGCATGTCGGTTTGTTTTATTCCATTACGTTATTCAAATGCGCGCGGCAGCCAATAAGGTTTAATTTTTTAATCGTATGCAAGTTCGTATTTGTAACGAACCGCATTTCCGTTAATAGCAAATTTTGAAATGTTGTAAGCAAGCCATAGTGCAATAATTCTCCTGAGGAAGGCCGTGAGGCCGAAACGTTGAGAATAAACCTGTCAAAAGTCTTGACTGGAGTCGGAGCTTATTGTTTTACAAGTGAAAATTCTACAAAGACTTTCAATACTCCAAGATCGCGCAAGTGATCCTCCATTCCAGGGCTCAGAGGAGCATTGTTTGAGGGACCATTCACAAGTCTTCAAAATATATATATATATATATATATATATATATATATATATATATATATATATATATATATATATATAATAAAATAATGAATTGAAGACTTCATCAGCTATAAAAGTGCTCAATAGATAAACTAGAGCGATATGTAGATTTGTAGAGATGGATTACTTGGTCGAAGACATTTATTCACTGCTACTCAGAGTTTCATGCTTCTTGCGAAGCAATCATCAGACAACTGCCTACAATAACGGATACATAGAATACATACAAAATTTGAAATTACAGAACAATACCTAATGGCGTGACGTGTGGAGATATGATTGGTTAACTAAACGAATACAGTTTTCAACAGGAATTTCTTAGAATGTCTACAAGTAGATAGGAGTATATATAGATATACTCTAACACAAGAGAAAACACTTTTTTCTTAAAACACCTATATTTCGGCAGCGTACAGCTGCCTTCATCAGGGTGAATGGCTGAAAAGGCGTTACACGCGATAAAAACCGTTACAACCGTTATATGTGCGCGCTAATCAAAAAAATTTTTAAACTGCGCGCGCTACAACAGCTGAATACAAATGCTGGTAAAACTGCTATTTTTGCGCGCGAAGTCCCCGATTTTGGCTATAAAAAAAATCGCTCTCATTCAGACCGTGGGGTCTGAGTGTCTTCAGTTTGTAAGCCCATTGACCCTTCTTATCCGTCAGATTTTCAGTTCTGTCCACTCTGTCTATTAACTGAACTGACATATCCTCCAGACCCCCATGACCCGCACTAAAAAAATGCCTGTATAAGATCTCATCGTCTAGCCTCTCTTCGGGCGTCATTCTACCATGCAAATTCAGTCGACTACGGTGGTTGTTAAATCTGAGTCGAAATTTGGTCGAAGTCGAACCCACATATTGCTTGCCACATGTTTTACAAGTAAGCAGATAAACCACATTCGTGCTATTACAGTTCAAACTGTAATTTATGGTGTATGACTTGCCCGTGTTCGTACTCTCGAAAGTGTCCCCCATCTTGAGAAGCTTGTCCTTCCTACATATCCTGCAGTTCTTCGAGGCACACAGCTTTTTCCCGCTATCCCTGATTGTAATTTCCTGTTTAACTTTAGCGTTCACTAAATAGTCTTTAAGACTATTGGGCCGACGAAAAGCCACCATCGGCTGTTCCTTGATTGCTTTCTTGCATCTCTCTGACGCATGTAGCACGGGGTGCAGATCTCTCAGGATTTTTCCAATGTTTGGAAGACCGGGATGATACGTTACGACGAACGGAATCCTTTCATTTTTTCTGCTTGTTTCTCTTGGCGTTAAAGCCTCGTCTCTTGTTATTCTTTTCGCTCTGTTTATCTGTCTCATAACAAACGATTTCTCATATCCTCTAGCCACTAAAAACTCGGTCAATCTCTTGGCTCTGTCGTCAAAAAAATCTTCTAAAGAACAAATACGACGTAGTCTCAATGCTTGGGCATACGGAATCCCCTCTTTACATCCTCTCGGGTGACAAGATCTTGAGTCCAGATACTGGTGTTTGTCAGTGGGTTTAACGTATAAGTCGGTTTCTAGCTTCCCATTTCTATTCAAGACTGTAACATCTAAGAAGTCAACTTGCTCTCTAGAGTAGTTCCATCCATAAAAAGGTTGGCGTTAAAATTCTGGACGATAGATTAACTACAGTTTCCGAGCCCTGATAATACCCTTGGTGATAGTTACTCGCCAATCCTATTGATTGATTAATTGTTGAAGCGCATCTGAAACTTTTGGTTCCTAAGGTTAAATCATACATGAAGGACACAAATGACTTTCTTAGGAAAATCAATAATTTAGGTATTCTTCCAGATGATTCCATTATGGTTACAATTGATGTTGTAGGGCTTTACCCTTCCATCCCACACGACGAAGGTCTGAGAGCTATAAAGAAAGCATTAGACGGTAGAATAAACCCGGAAATCCCTTCTACAGAAATTGCGGAACTCGCAGGCATAGTGTTAAGGAACAACAATTTCGAGTTTGATGGAGAGCACTTCCTACAGATATTGGGGACAGCAATAGGGACAAAAATGGCCCCTCCATACGCCAACATTTTTATGGATGAGCTAGAAAGAACACTCATAGATGGATACGAAAAGAAACCTCACACTTGGTTTAGGTATATTGACGATATCCTTATGATATGGACAGCAGGAGAGGAAGAATTGGAAAGATTTTTGAACTTTATTAATAATTCACACGACACTATAAAATTCACGTAGATGTTACAGTCTTGAATAGAAATGGGAAGCTAGAAACCGACTTATACGTTAAACCCACTGACAAACACCAGTATCTGGACTCAAGATCTTGTCACCCGAGAGGATGTAAAGAGGGAATTCCGTATGCCCAAGCATTGAGACTACGTCGTATTTGTTCTTTAGAAGAATTTTTTGACGACAGAGCCAAGAGATTGACCGAGTTTTTAGTGGCTAGAGGATATGAGAAATCGTTTGTTATGAGACAGATAAACAGAGCGAAAAGAATAACAAGAGACGAGGCTTTAACGCCAAGAGAAACAAGCAGAAAAAACGAAAGGATTCCGTTCGTCGTAACGTATCATCCCGGTCTTCCAAACATTGGAAAAATCCTGAGAGATCTGCACCCCGTGCTACATGCGTCAGAGAGATGCAAGAAAGCAATCAAGGAACAGCCGATGGTGGCTTTTCGTCGGCCCAAGAGTCTTAAAGACTATTTAGTGCACGCTAAAGTTAAACAGGAAATTACAATCAGGGATAGCGGGAACAAGCAGTGTGCCTCGAAGAACTGCAGAATATGTAGGAAGGACAAGCTTCTCAAGATGGGGGACACTTTCGAGAGTACGAACACGGGCAAGTCATACACCATAAATTACAGTTTGAACTGTAATAGCACGAATGTGGTTTATCTGCTTACTTGTAAAACATGTGGCAAGCAATATGTGGGTTCGACTTCGACCAAATTTCGACTCAGATTTAACAACCACCGTAGTCGACTGAATTTGCATGGTAGAATGACGCCCGAAGAGAGGCTAGACGATGAGATCTTATACAGGCATTTTTTTAGTGCGGGTCATGGGGGTCTGGAGGATATGTCAGTTCAGTTAATAGACAGAGTGGACAGAACGGAAAATCTGACGGATAAGAAGGGTCAATGGGCTTACAAACTGAAGACACTCAGACCCCACGGTCTGAATGAGAGCGATTTTTTTTATAGCCAAAATCGGGGACTTCGCGCGCGCAATATATATATATATATATATATATATATATATATATATATATATATATATATATATATATATATATATATATATATATATATATATAACAAAGAAATTGTGAGGGGTCTCGCAAACAATGCAGATCCTTAACCAACGTAAAATGCTTGCTGGAGGATCACTAAAGCGATCGTGGACACTTGAAATAATCGTAAATAAAACCGAAAATGTGAGGGTCAAGAGTCCAACTCCAATGTAGCTTTGCTAATAAACCAGCAACTGAGATGGCTGGATAATAGTCGTCACATTTTCTTTAAAATTAATCCACTTAATATAGACAACATATCAATTTGGACAACATCCTTGATCACGACGTTGTTGGTATAGAAATGCTTTAAGTAGTGATACCATAAGTTGCTCCGGTTGAAATAAAAGTAATAATGGGTATTGAATGAATTTAAAATACATGGGCGTAGCCAGGACTTTTTCAGAGGTACGCACAATCACTGTTCTCAAACACTCCCCCTACCTCCTCCCCCACCCTCAAGTCCCCAATCTTTCTTTTTTAAGACTTTTTCAGGTACGCACGTGAGTACGTGCGTACAGGTAGCTACGCCCCTGAAATAAAAACAAAGACTTACCGCCTGTTTTATCCCAGAACATCCACATGGAACGAGAAACAGAGAAAAAAATCAATTGTTATAATGGAACCATAGTAGTCAACTGGTTAGTGTTGTTTGAGCTTAGTCTCTACCATGGCTTGTAACCTTGGACAAGAAATTATAATCCACATTGTTTCGGCCTCCGAGGGAAAGTAAATTAATAAACAAATGTGTGCCAGCGCAATCAAACTGTTAACCCTGCAAAGGATCAGCATCCCATTTAGGGTGCAGTAGTCATACTTCTAGTCGTTTTATGCCCCATCAGTCTTCGTCAGTCATCCTTTTTCTTTGGACCAGAATTGAACTATGCCTTGTTTACGTAACTTATTCGGGACAGATCTTTTAAATTGTTCCCATTCAATAGCTTTTGCAGGTGGCCGTGGTAAAAGTAATCTTTTTATGCCGACCTTTTCGCTTTTAATACCCATTTAATCGCATTAAGAATAGGATCGTATGCATGAAGCAACATTTGTCATTAGTTAGAGACAGCTAAAAGTTGTAAGTTAAATGCACAAAAGCAAGTCAAGCATTCGGCGATTCGGCGGTTAAGCAGCGATAACGTTTATTGGTTATTAATAAATAAATTAACAGTGAAGTGTGTATTGAATAAAAGTGAGTGAAAAAAGAATACTTACATGCTGATTTGTCCACGGAACGACCACAAGAAAAAGAAAAGAAAATTCAATTAGGAGTAGTTAACTTATTGTTGCTCCCTTAAATTTATTGTGTTGTGCTTAGATCATGCACAAGGCTTGGAGCTGCTTGGGATGCTGAAAGGTTAATATTTGTATTCAAATGTTATCTCTGTATTGGAGATTTTTACTCTGGAAGAACATATTTTAAATAAATAAAAAGAGGAAGTCAATTATAAAGGTTAGAACTGAAGGGTTTTTATCAATTTAATATGATCGATGTAAAAGACAAATATGTTCATGGGAAATACAGTAAAACCCCATTAATACGGACACCGAAGGGACCACGGAAACTGTCCGTATTAACGGGGTGTCCGTATTAACGGAGTTTCCGTATTAATGGGGTGTCTGTATTAACGGGGTGTCCGTATTAATGGGGTGCCCGTGTTAATGGGGTGCCCGTATTAACGGGGTGTCCGTATTAATGGGGTGTCCGTGTTAATGGGGAGCCCGTATAAACGGGATGCCCGTATTAACGGGGTGTCCGTATTAACGGGATGTCCGTATTCAGCGGGTTCTTATGTCAATAACTTAATTCTTTTGTTAGTCTTACCGAAAACTGTTGTACATTCCTGGCCTGACTAATCAATTAAATCGATAATCGATAACACTCGATGACCATTCTATAAGGGAAAATTCTGTGACTTTTTAAACATGATTGCCATCGATTTTTATTAAATGATTTAAAACTTTAGATCGGACCACAAGTACAAGATTGAGTACAAGTTTCCTAACCTGGTTCGCCTACTTTAGATAAACATTTATTTTATCAGGAAGGACCGACAGTCATGACAGTTCTAGTGATGTGGCTGTCTTAAAATTCAAAATTAAAGTCGTACTTGTACTCAATCTCGTACTAAAATCTAAAGCTAAGGAGGCCTGATGTCTACGATGCCCGACGATGTCATGCAGTAAAAACAAACGCCTCACCAACTTCGCAGGCATAGTAACCTTTGACTAAACATTTTAAAACCAATGAGTACTCAGTCTAGTTTCATTGCACTTAAAGCTATCCACCCGGTATACGTAAATCTAGATCCGGCAATATAATATACGCTGCGATATATCGATAACAATCAATATCGATAGCAATCGATGCAATATAATTAAGGAAATTTTACTCAATGTGACTATCAAAAGACCGATACAAATCGATATCAATTAACTAACAGTTATCGATTGATTTCCCATCATCGATTTTTATCGATTGGTCAGGCCGGGCAAATTTGCACATCTTACCCCACCAAGACACTAAATTATGACTAGACAAAAGCCGATGTTCAGCTATATGTAATTTAGCTATATGTTTAGTATAGCTTACTCATTTGAGAACATTTTTATTTCATACTTATAGAGATTTTCTATTGAAATTTGGCGTGTGAAAACCCCGTTTGGGGTTTGCAGCCAATCAGAATAGCGAAAACGACTTATTCACATGTGAAAAAAGCGTTTTGTCCAATCACAAATGTATAAAATAAACTAATTACAGCATGGGCATTGCTTTGTACGGTATTTACGCACGCGTTGGTTTGTATCAGAAATAGAACGAGCGAGCAAAGCCTCGCTCGTTCTATTGAGGGTGTCGGTATTGAGCCAGTTTGTACGCAAAGCGGGCTTCGACTGTAATTGTAAAAGCCATCGTCTTGACCGCTTACTACATATACCGATTGTTACTAACAGATTTAATTAAACAAATAGTATGATAACCAATAAAACAAAACATTTTGATTAAATACGAAACAGGCAGAATGGCTGGTTATAACAAATGTAACAATTAGCATAAACTAAGGTGAAAAAAATTAGGTTTCATTACTGAGTTTTTTCAAGTGATACATCTTGCTCACCGCCGCTATGTTAAAATGAACGGACACAATTGCTAAAAACAATCAATGGGGACGCGCGCCCAGAGACGAGTAGTGTATTTTGTGAAGAAACAAATCAACGATACAGACTTTTTGCGTTGTTGCTTTTTGTTGGTTGGCTTTTAGATGTTTATTAATATATTCAAAGTCGTCAAGAAATCACTGAAAGCGATAAATGAGACCGAATGAAACAATTGCTTGCGCCCGAAAAATACTACTCACGCGCGCGCGTTTAATTAATAAATAGAGTAATTGGCGTTACAAGCTTGTCGATATTCTTTAGATTTGTCGCTTTCAGGCTTTCCTTTCAATCAAAACGAGTTCACATTATTACAGACCATAGATTATAAGCATTTCTATGGTGGAATAGAACGCGTCATGGGGCTTTCCGTTGTGATGGTATAATCATAATGAGTTAAGTAATGAAGGTATTCTTTGGTAATGTTACTATTCAGGCTTTTCTTTTAACCAAAGCGAGCTTACAGTTTTTTTACAGCGCGCAAATGGCAACTATTTTGAAAGCATTTTAATGAGTGGAATAGGATGCGCGCGGGTGTTCAGCGTTCCGTTATGATCGCATAATCACAATGAAAGACACTAAATCTAATTAAAGTTTGTTTTCGTCCTCTGCAGTTTTGTTTGGTTTGAACCGTGGGCACTACATACATGCGTTCGAAGCTTGTTTCAGCAGAGGCTTTTCAATGTGGCACGCCCTGTTACCGGGATTTATTTAATAATTGGCAAGTTTGTAGTGTTGACTAAAGACGTGAACTTTCTCTGCATACACTTTTAGAACGAGGTATACATGCATGTATAGGCTGCTTCTGTGGACTATAGCGGCAGGCCTTGTTGCAGTTACTGCTGTTTCCCTCTCTCGTCTTTGTTTCTCTTCTCGTTCCACTCCTCAATCCTCTTCTGCTCGCTTTGCGCGCGGGTCTTGACTGCCTGTCTCCAGTTACTGCATTCAGCCGCTATGGCTACCCAAGTTGTTAGTTTGATGTCACCAACCTTCATGTTTCGTTTGCAGAGACATGAAGGTTTGCAGAGTTTGCAGAGCTGGTCTTCCAACAGGCCTGGTTCTGCTGGCTAGCTCTGATTATATACCACAGGTCCTTGGGGATCCTTCTAGCGAACTTGAGATGCCTGTCTCTCCCAGGAATCCTTATTTGGGTACGATCCTACAACTTTATTCCCACAAGGGAAACGTATTAAGGCGGGGCTTCCGTTGGGTGTATGATGCCCATGCCTCACTGACATGAGGAGTGTGTTAAGCACGCAGGGCTCGTTTACCTCAACCATCGTGTTTTTAGTCCGCATGGTGTTCTTTCAGACCTTTCACGAGAGGCCGGTCATGATTGATGCTGCTTTGCCAGTGCTCTTATTCCGTTCTGCATTGAGAGACAAGTTTCTGGTGGTAGGTACATTTACTTCGAGCGTGTAGTTATTGGTATTAAGGGGTATCGATCTTCTCAGAAACAGTCCACTGGTGTTGACTATAAAGCTCCTCAGTCTCTCCTGACACGCAATTAACTGGTATCAATAATCACCGCAGTCGTATTTGACGACTGGTATAAATCCCCGCTGTCGCATTTTACTAGTATTAACATCCTCAGACGCATTTGATCGGTATTTCTCTTTTCCGATCGCATTTAACTGGTGTTCAATCTCCCCAGTGGCATTTGATTGGTATTAAGGTGACTCCTGAGAGTATTTACAAAAGCATCTAGGGTGGCATGAGATTCACAGAAAAGCCATGGCCACAGTTAATTTTGATTTTCCGGGCTATTTTGGCGTCATTAAAATAAGAAAAACACGCGAACATTTAGAGGTTTACTGTACGCCAGCCGTCACGTAGGCATGCTCTTTTCGAATGAATACAGCTATTTCAATTAACGTTGTTCGATGAAAGCTCAAAGCTACAAGCAAAGATAGTTGGGAGCGGCGCAAAATAAACGTTTTTTCCCGCTCGTCGCATCGCTCATTCGCGCCGTTACTTTTCGTTTCGCTGCTCTCAACTATCTGCATGCCTGGAACAGGCGCTCGGTTTACTCTTTCGGTCTTGACTTGTAGGCTTCGAGCTTTGAGCTTTCACCCGACAACGTTAATTGAAATAGCTGTATATGTGCTTTAATTCGAGAAAACGTTGCGATGTCAGTGCGTTTAATCAGGAGCTTTCATGGATGAAGTTACTTCGCTATCTTACCGTGCATGCCAGTTGCCAAAAGGAAAGATGAAGGATTTATTTCCAACCTAACGATGGATGTTTCCTTCAACGTATTTGACAATTTTGTGTTCCTTGATTTTTCTTGTAAAGGACTGAATTAACCATTTACACATGTTTGTTATCTGTAAATATTAAAACTCTGCATACTCTTGAAATTAAAAAAAAAAAAAAAAACAAAACTAAACAAAACAACAACTTATTTCCTTGTTTTTAAATACTATTTTGGTGTTTACGAGATTGTTTTAATCATATGTGATGTTGAATTATTTTTATTTACTTATACTTTTTATTGTACATATTGATGATACACTTTCTATCTTGTAATAGTAATAAATTATGCAGTCCCTATTGATACCAGCCTAGTGCTGAAAGGGCCACCCTGCTTAAATAAAGATGACTGGACTTGTCTTGACAACAATTCGAAGAGCCATGTCTTCTGAACTTGTTGTAACTACTCTTAAGGAGGCTCGACTCATTTTTTTTTTTTTTTTTTGCTGTGGGATATATGTTTTGAAATCAAAATTTCGCAAGGAAGACATGCTCCATTGCTTTCATACTTCACCACGTTTATGAAATGTGATTAAAGTTTTATGTTTCACTGGTTTCCAAGGAACAGCGGTTACCATAGTAACGCCACCTTAATGCCCTTTGTTTTAAACAATATCGTTTTTTCTCAAAATCTAGTCAGACTCTTCATAGATCCATAATGAAATTTTCAAATTTTGTAGTGCCCGTGTTAATGGGGTGCCCGTATTAACGGGGTGTCCGTATTAATGGGGTGTCCGTGTTAATGGGGAGCCCGTATAAACGGGATGCCCGTATTAACGGGGTGTCCGTATTAACGGGATGTCCGTATTCAGCGGGTTCTTATGTCAATAACTTAATTCTTTTGTTAGTCTTACCGAAAACTGTTGTACATTCCCGGCCTGACTAATCAATTAAATCGATAATCGATAACACTCGATGACCATTCTATAAGGGAAAATTCTGTGACTTTTTAAACATGATTGCCATCGATTTTTATTAAATGATTTAAAACTTTAGATCGGACCACAAGTACAAGATTGAGTACAAGTTTCCTAACCTGGTTCGCCTACTTTAGATAAACATTTATTTTATCAGGAAGGACCGACAGTCATGACAGTTCTAGTGATGTGGCTGTCTTAAAATTCAAAATTAAAGTCGTACTTGTACTCAATCTCGTACTAAAATCTAAAGCTAAGGAGGCCTGATGTCTACGATGCCCGACGATGTCATGCAGTAAAAACAAACGCCTCACCAACTTCGCAGGCATAGTAACCTTTGACTAAACATTTTAAAACCAATGAGTACTCAGTCTAGTTTCATTGCACTTAAAGCTATCCACCCGGTATACGTAAATCTAGATCCGGCAATATAATATACGCTGCGATATATCGATAACAATCAATATCGATAGCAATCGATGCAATATAATTAAGGAAATTTTACTCAATGTGACTATCAAAAGACCGATACAAATCGATATCAATTAACTAACAGTTATCGATTGATTTCCCATCATCGATTTTTATCGATTGGTCAGGCCGGGCAAATTTGCACATCTTACCCCACCAAGACACTAAATTATGACTAGACAAAAGCCGATGTTCAGCTATATGTAATTTAGCTATATGTTTAGTATAGCTTACTCATTTGAGAACATTTTTATTTCATACTTATAGAGATTTTCTATTGAAATTTGGCGTGTGAAAACCCCGTTTGGGGTTTGCAGCCAATCAGAATAGCGAAAACGACTTATTCACATGTGAAAAAAGCGTTTTGTCCAATCACAAATGTATAAAATAAACTAATTACAGCATGGGCATTGCTTTGTACGGTATTTACGCACGCGTTGGTTTGTATCAGAAATAGAACGAGCGAGCAAAGCCTCGCTCGTTCTATTGAGGGTGTCGGTATTGAGCCAGTTTGTACGCAAAGCGGGCTTCGACTGTAATTGTAAAAGCCATCGTCTTGACCGCTTACTACATATACCGATTGTTACTAACAGATTTAATTAAACAAATAGTATGATAACCAATAAAACAAAACATTTTGATTAAATACGAAACAGGCAGAATGGCTGGTTATAACAAATGTAACAATTAGCATAAACTAAGGTGAAAAAAATTAGGTTTCATTACTGAGTTTTTTCAAGTGATACATCTTGCTCACCGCCGCTATGTTAAAATGAACGGACACAATTGCTAAAAACAATCAATGGGGACGCGCGCCCAGAGACGAGTAGTGTATTTTGTGAAGAAACAAATCAACGATACAGACTTTTTGCGTTGTTGCTTTTTGTTGGTTGGCTTTTAGATGTTTATTAATATATTCAAAGTCGTCAAGAAATCACTGAAAGCGATAAATGAGACCGAATGAAACAATTGCTTGCGCCCGAAAAATACTACTCACGCGCGCGCGTTTAATTAATAAATAGAGTAATTGGCGTTACAAGCTTGTCGATATTCTTTAGATTTGTCGCTTTCAGGCTTTCCTTTCAATCAAAACGAGTTCACATTATTACAGACCATAGATTATAAGCATTTCTATGGTGGAATAGAACGCGTCATGGGGCTTTCCGTTGTGATGGTATAATCATAATGAGTTAAGTAATGAAGGTATTCTTTGGTAATGTTACTATTCAGGCTTTTCTTTTAACCAAAGCGAGCTTACAGTTTTTTTACAGCGCGCAAATGGCAACTATTTTGAAAGCATTTTAATGAGTGGAATAGGATGCGCGCGGGTGTTCAGCGTTCCGTTATGATCGCATAATCACAATGAAAGACACTAAATCTAATTAAAGTTTGTTTTCGTCCTCTGCAGTTTTGTTTGGTTTGAACCGTGGGCACTACATACATGCGTTCGAAGCTTGTTTCAGCAGAGGCTTTTCAATGTGGCACGCCCTGTTACCGGGATTTATTTAATAATTGGCAAGTTTGTAGTGTTGACTAAAGACGTGAACTTTCTCTGCATACACTTTTAGAACGAGGTATACATGCATGTATAGGCTGCTTCTGTGGACTATAGCGGCAGGCCTTGTTGCAGTTACTGCTGTTTCCCTCTCTCGTCTTTGTTTCTCTTCTCGTTCCACTCCTCAATCCTCTTCTGCTCGCTTTGCGCGCGGGTCTTGACTGCCTGTCTCCAGTTACTGCATTCAGCCGCTATGGCTACCCAAGTTGTTAGTTTGATGTCACCAACCTTCATGTTTCGTTTGCAGAGACATGAAGGTTTGCAGAGTTTGCAGAGCTGGTCTTCCAACAGGCCTGGTTCTGCTGGCTAGCTCTGATTATATACCACAGGTCCTTGGGGATCCTTCTAGCGAACTTGAGATGCCTGTCTCTCCCAGGAATCCTTATTTGGGTACGATCCTACAACTTTATTCCCACAAGGGAAACGTATTAAGGCGGGGCTTCCGTTGGGTGTATGATGCCCATGCCTCACTGACATGAGGAGTGTGTTAAGCACGCAGGGCTCGTTTACCTCAACCATCGTGTTTTTAGTCCGCATGGTGTTCTTTCAGACCTTTCACGAGAGGCCGGTCATGATTGATGCTGCTTTGCCAGTGCTCTTATTCCGTTCTGCATTGAGAGACAAGTTTCTGGTGGTAGGTACATTTACTTCGAGCGTGTAGTTATTGGTATTAAGGGGTATCGATCTTCTCAGAAACAGTCCACTGGTGTTGACTATAAAGCTCCTCAGTCTCTCCTGACACGCAATTAACTGGTATCAATAATCACCGCAGTCGTATTTGACGACTGGTATAAATCCCCGCTGTCGCATTTTACTAGTATTAACATCCTCAGACGCATTTGATCGGTATTTCTCTTTTCCGATCGCATTTAACTGGTGTTCAATCTCCCCAGTGGCATTTGATTGGTATTAAGGTGACTCCTGAGAGTATTTACAAAAGCATCTAGGGTGGCATGAGATTCACAGAAAAGCCATGGCCACAGTTAATTTTGATTTTCCGGGCTATTTTGGCGTCATTAAAATAAGAAAAACACGCGAACATTTAGAGGTTTACTGTACGCCAGCCGTCACGTAGGCATGCTCTTTTCGAATGAATACAGCTATTTCAATTAACGTTGTTCGATGAAAGCTCAAAGCTACAAGCAAAGATAGTTGGGAGCGGCGCAAAATAAACGTTTTTTCCCGCTCGTCGCATCGCTCATTCGCGCCGTTACTTTTCGTTTCGCTGCTCTCAACTATCTGCATGCCTGGAACAGGCGCTCGGTTTACTCTTTCGGTCTTGACTTGTAGGCTTCGAGCTTTGAGCTTTCACCCGACAACGTTAATTGAAATAGCTGTATATGTGCTTTAATTCGAGAAAACGTTGCGATGTCAGTGCGTTTAATCAGGAGCTTTCATGGTTGAAGTTACTTCGCTATCTTACCGTGCATGCCAGTTGCCAAAAGGAAAGATGAAGGATTTATTTCCAACCTAACGATGGATGTTTCCTTCAACGTATTTGACAATTTTGTGTTCCTTGATTTTTCTTGTAAAGGACTGAATTAACCATTTACACATGTTTGTTATCTGTAAATATTAAAACTCTGCATACTCTTGAAATTAAAAAAAAAAACAAAAACAAAACTAAACAAAACAACAACTTATTTCCTTGTTTTTAAATACTATTTTGGTGTTTACGAGATTGTTTTAATCATATGTGATGTTGAATTATTTTTATTTACTTATACTTTTTATTGTACATATTGATGATACACTTTCTATCTTGTAATAGTAATAAATTATGCAGTCCCTATTGATACCAGCCTAGTGCTGAAAGGGCCACCCTGCTTAAATAAAGATGACTGGACTTGTCTTGACAACAATTCGAAGAGCCATGTCTTCTGAACTTGTTGTAACTACTCTTAAGGAGGCTCGACTCATTTTTTTTTTTTTTTTTTGCTGTGGGATATATGTTTTGAAATCAAAATTTCGCAAGGAAGACATGCTCCATTGCTTTCATACTTCACCACGTTTATGAAATGTGATTAAAGTTTTATGTTTCACTGGTTTCCAAGGAACAGCGGTTACCATAGTAACGCCACCTTAATGCCCTTTGTTTTAAACAATATCGTTTTTTCTCAAAATCTAGTCAGACTCTTCATAGATCCATAATGAAATTTTCAAATTTTGTAGTACTGACGTATCACTAGCTGCAGACAATTAGTTTCAAGAAAATTTGTGACGGTTTTCGAGTAAATCAAAAATCAATTTTTAGGGCATGGCAAACCAAACAGTAATAAAGCAAATAATTTGTATAAAACAGAATATTTCCAAAATACACTTACATATTATTTTAAAACAGCCAGCCGTTCAGAGTAAAGGACAATCATTATTTTAACGGCTGGCTGAAAACCAGTGACACATAAAACTTTAATCGCATTTCATAACCTTGGTGAAGTATGAAAGCAATCGAAGCATGTCTTCCCTGCTAAATTTTGATTTCAAAACATACACCCCACGGCAAAAAAAACTGAGTAAAGCCTCCTTAACACTGCAAGCAAGTGCGGAAAATTGCTGCAACCGTGCTGTGGACGATCGAATTCACGCTCTTCCCTTGCGACTTTCGACAAATGACTGCCAGCTCGCAAAACATATACTTCTCTAGCCAAATTTTCAACTTACTCAGAATTCTACTTGTCACGAACGTTCATCAAGCTTATACAGTTTTTCGGACAAACAGAGAAAACCGAGTAGTCTTGTTTGTTTACATTTTTTGCTTGGAGATTTCGTGGATGTCGCACGTATTCTAAGCCCGGTTTACATGACAAACGTTTTGGGCACGACACTCCTAAATTTTGGCACGCGGGCCAATAATTTATGGCACGGTTTATTACACTTTATTACATTTGTACGGTTTATTACACTTTATTTTGTACGGTTTATTACACTTTATTTTGTACGGTTTATTACACTTTATTACGGTTATTATTTTTGTACGGTTTATTACACTTTATTACGGTTTATTACACTTTATTACATTTGTGACCAAATGTTATTACACTTGTGACCTTTATTACATTTGTGACCAGTTATTACATTACATTTCAACAACGGCACTCCTAATTTTGCCGTGTAAAAGTAAATTGCATCGGCCCGCGTGCCATAAATTTAGGCGGGCCGAGACCGCTTGGCAAGGTAGTCTCGGCCTGCCAAAATTAAAAATGGGCCCGCATGCCCAAATTCAGCCGCACATGCGCACATGTTCTTCAACAAACAAAAATGGCGTCGTCTGAAAGATCGGACGCCTCTATGGCAGGAAAAAGCCGTGGGAAATCCTGGTCTGTGTTGGCGAGGTCGGCCCTAATAGATCTGTGGTCCGAAGAAAAAATACAGTTGTCCTTGGACAACTGTAAAAGTTCACACGAGTCAAGCAGAGTATACAAAACGCTGGACAAAACGGTTGTTCTGCTGTCATGGATCTCTCCCTTGTTCCGATGCATATCTATTAAATTCAAGAGACTATTTATCTATTTCTACAATGATACAGTGTCAAGAATAATTTTGAATGATTGACAGTCCATAATTCATATCATGTGTGTTGTGCTTATAGATTTCTAAATTATATTACCACTTTCTCCAAATAATTATCACTCAACATCCATAAAAAAAAATGGCAGCTTACTGTCGTTTATTGAATTACTGTCTCCTCTTTGTTGTTTATTGTCCCGTTTTGCATAGCAGCCGAAACCAAACCACTACCCCTCCCCCCTTTATATACAGTCTTTTGTTAATTCTAGCTTTATTTTGTCAATATCTCCTTATTATTATCACTTTGCATCCATGAGATATTGCAACAATTAATGTAATATTGCATTTTGTTTACTCTAATTGCTTGTGGAAATTTTATAGCTCTGTATCGATTTATCGCCTCGTACACAACTTAATGCATGTGCATACAAAAGAAGTGGAAACGCCAAAGAGATGTGCCGCTGTCCTGTATTCTGCCGTCGATGCTGTAATACGGGATGAGAGCGAAACGACTTTCAGGTGGGACAGCTTTGCGCATTGTCGTATTTTGACGAGAAATGTCTCCACGAATTTCATCCAACTGGAAAGTAAACGTCGCCTTGGTGACACGAAAGTTCTGATGTCATTGTTCGTCGTTGATCGCATTGGAAACCATTTGAACCAAGTAGCTTCTCGTTGGTTCATCCAGATAGTTCTCAAGCGTGGCTGATTGATACAGGCAAGCAAAAGTTGCCCAAAATCATACTCTGCGTTGCCTGTTATATAACAGAAAAGACGAACGTTTTTTCTTCAATTATTCTAGCCCTTTTAGCCCTTAATTCGCTTCTTCAAAAACCAGATAATTGCCTCGACTGGCACTATTACTGGTATTAATGTTCGAATTAATACTAGAGACAAATTGTCAGTCTGAGGCAAATATAAATTCGGTGTTAATACGAATTATGGACCAACAGACTTAAACAACGTGCCTAGAAACGAATGATTCGTCTCACACGGATATATTCTTCTCGAAATGTATATCTAGCGGGAAAACGAAAATGGTTTTTGACTAAATTTTCCACATGAGAGAGAGACTGACTTTCATTTGTTCACAAGTGTTCTTGGAATCCTTTTTCGGGATCACGTCCTCTCCCTAGTCCCTTACTAGGAAACTTCAAAGATCCATTTGACGGATGATTCGTAAAACCATCGTAATAAACAGTGATTTTCCACAGTAGCAATTCATTTGTTTGGTACCCTTAACTACGGAATCAACTTCCTCTTCTTCTTTAACTTCTTTCTTCTTGTTTTTCACATCTCCACACCTCATTTTTTCTTGGTTTCCACCAATAACGTAGCTCCCTATTTCAAATTTAAACCACATAGAACCTTCAATTTCTTTTTGATTCGCTCTGTCGAAGGGCTAGCGCTCGAAACCGCCAACGTCACATGTGGGCCAATTTACCTTATAACCTCAGTTCTGATTAAACCAGATTTTCGTGTTTCTCTCAATCAGTTTGGTCCTTTTTTAATCCCACTCCGCAGCACTTCAATGGCTTCAACTTTCAAAGATAGGTCTATTGTTCACTTTATACACTACATAGCCCCCATCTTTGCAAGTCTTGTACTTTCTCCTGGAGCATGTACGATAGTCACTGGTACTTTGAACTTTCTTACATTCGCATATAAGTTGCATATTTCATTTATTTCCCGTGTCTGCCACCAATATCATGATTTTATCAAAGCTTTAAAATAATCTGTAACTCTACAGATCAAATTCTGTATTGTTATATTGTCTAACCTTTATTATTTTCAATTACATTATACTTTTCCTTGCCTCGAATAGCGTTTTTGCTAATTTGCAGGGTAACTGTATTTAAGTTTATATGTCTAATAAAGTTTTGTTTGTTGCTTGTTGAAATACCCCCACCCAACTCCCAGGAAAGTAAACTGGAATTAAGTCATCAGTCATAAAATTTTTATAAAAACTATTTTGATGATCAACAAACATGAACGAAGAGACAGACGTCATTGTTTCACCACTAGTGACAACATGATAATACCGGCCTTATCCAGGGAAAGGGATGGTTTAACAATCAAATGGCCACCCGGTTGCTTCAAACGTTCTGCAAGACCTCTTATGGCCAAGTGCGATGCAAGGAAACAAAGACTAAAACGCAGACGTCATTACTTTTGACCAAGTGTTTTATAGGCGCTCCACTAGCTTACAACAATAACTAACACTTACCCACTGATTTGTCCCCAATAATCCACAAAAAAAAGGAAAAAAAAAAAACAAACAAATAAGAATAAGAAGAAATTGTTCGACTCATTAATTCAGCTCTAAAATACACTGTCAGGTTAATTTAAGAGCACTGCAATTGCAAATACTATTGTAATGTAGTGGTTTTCATTTGCGTTTCGAAAGTAATTTTGCGATTGCTTTGGTTTTGCATTGCTACGCTTTGTGATTGGCTTAAAAATCTCGCGCCACTTTAATTCTTAACCAATCAGAAGAAAAAAACCAAAACCAATCGTAACTTGCTCGCATGCGTTTTCCCGCGCTTGGCGCCGGCTACATGTATTTGCTTCGAAGTCTCATTGGTTCATTACATTGTCTGCGTCTGTTGTGATTGGCCAGAGTGATTACTTTGGTTTTGGTTTTATAATACTCAACTGAAAACTGCTCTATTACCATTTTCACATTAACTAAAAGTAATAAATGTACTCAAATAGCTTTAGGGAGGGGCAAGTGTTCAGATGATACAACAACATATATCATGTTTTAGGAGCAACTAAAAGTAGCATTCTACCACATAGTATAATTTCAGCGCACAGAGGCACTCTAAGCAAAAATAACAACAAGGTAATAATTGCAAGCCAAATGGATGCGTGAATTAAGTGAAAGAGAAAGAACACTTACTCACTGAATTTGTCCCCACAGATGCACAAGAAAAAAAAATAAATCAAACAATTATCGGAATAAATTCTCATATATTCCTAAAAACACTGTTAAGACCTCTGTCGTTTTGTTCAAACAACTTGCTGTTATGAGGAAAAATTGTTGCTTCTCCTAAGTTTTCACTTCCCTATTTACTCAGATCAATGTATCTTTTCGAAGGTGGAAGAAGTTATAATTTCGCAATATATGATGTCGTTATATATAGTTTGCATTTTTTTCATAATTCGATAATTTTTAAATTGTAGAATATTACTCCAAGAAACTGTAATCATACTGGAGCCCACAAAAATTGTGCGACTATTTGTATCGTTAAAAGTCAAAAGCAGGTCCATAGGGAATATGCCAGGAGCTATGTGCTCCAATCAAAAGAAATACACGCGAATATCGGTGCATTTTGAAGATGTGCGGATGTACATATTAACGGCTAACGCAAAACCCTTCAAATCACAGTAATATTTTAGTCAAGAACAGCAGCATCCACTCACACAACACTAGAAGAAGAAATGACATCAATCTTCCCAAACTTAAGCTAAGCCTTGGGAAATGTACCTGTAGGTACTCTGGAACATTGTTGTTCAATTCCCTCCCACCAAAAATCAAAGAACTTAAGGTTACAGTGTACCTTCAGATCGAAAATTTATTGAATTTTTTTTTTTTTGGCGTTAAAATAAAGTTTACAGAATGAACTTTCATCCAAAAAAAAAAGTATCGAAAAATAGTGAAAATTGACGGAGAAATAACGGTATTACTTTTGTGGGCGGAATTTGTTTATTAAGCGTCATGTTTTTTTAAGCGCCGTTTTCTCAAAGTTAATTTTTCGCTTGTTGGGGACACCTTAACCCTATTCGGCCTGGGGGGGGGCACAAAGTGCCCGCGCTAACTTTGAACGTTCATAACTTCTTTAATATGTATTCAAACGCCATCAAACTTTGTGACTTTTCCTAAAATTTATCTGGCAACAATTTTGTATGACAATTTTTTGATCACGTGACTTGATGTTTCCATGGCAACAAGATTTTGACAGCCATGTTTTTTGAAATTTGCATATTTGTACCTTTGAATGAAGAAAAACAATATTTATTGGTATAACTTTTATATTTTTACGTCATTTAGCGTTTATTTATTGGTTTTGATTAAATTTGAGTCAATTTGGACGGTTTTTAAGAGGTTTTAAGAAATTTCAGAAATCCAAGATGGCGGATCCAAGATGGCGGCCGTATAACTAATTACCTAATAACTACGTCATATGACGTCATCATTCCATTGTGCGGACCGCAAAGGAGACAGTTTCGGACGTACTATGTACCCTCTAGGTTTCATTGTCGTAGCCTTAATGTTCTTGAAGTTACGAAGGGGGGGCACAATGTGCCCCCCCCCCAGGCTCAGGAACTCAAAAAAAGCCCAGGCCGAATAGGGTTAAAGAGCTACAACTCAAAGGGAATTTGTTCGATTTTCCTTAAATTTGGACAGAAGCTAGGCTAACATATAATCAACAAAAACGTGTCGGCGAATTTCTTAATTCCGAAAACTTTTTCGTCAAGAGGCATTTCCATGCGATCATTCCAATTTTTTTTCTCCCCTTTTCGAAAATATTCTGTAACTTTTCACTACAATTGAATATGGAAAATCGCCGACATTTTTTTTTAGCGCTTCGTGTCCGGAAACCCGAGAACAAATCAAATTAGCAAAATATAATAATCGCTTTGAGTTATAGCGTTTTAAAGCTGATTCGGACGTTCGAATTTAGACGTCGTAAAAAATTCGACAATTCATTTTATTATCAAATGGTTTCCATATTTAGATAGCCAGCTCTATAAGCTTTAATTTGATACCTGAGTTTAGGTATATTAAGTGTAATCTTAAGACACTAGAGCTGTTATACTGGAGACACCCCCGAAGGTACACTGTAACCTTAACTTCATTGTCATCTTTCAAGACCAACAGTAGAAATTATGATTTTTAAATTTTGTGATGTTCAAATTTATATTTTTTCTTCACTTGTTTCATTTATATTGTTATGTTGTATGTTGAATGGTCTTTTAAATGGCTTTTAGATATTGTATATTTGTATAGATTTATTTATTATACAGGGCCCCTCTAGATGCCAGCTTCGGCTGAGTAGGCTACCCTGTTTTTAAATAAAGTTTGATTGATTGATTGTAAGGAGAACAAAGCACGACTGAATTAACACTACGTTATTTTAAACTTAAACGTAAATATCCTTTACAAAGTTTAATGATAATATGAAACTTTCATTTTTTTTTACATTTTAAATATATGTTAAAGATGCAAACGGTCACACGATTTGCGTGGGATCCCTGTGTGATAAATAAGAAATTGTTTTGATAAAATTAACGCTTTAAAGGGATATAAATGATAGTAAAGAGACACTTACACACTGATTTGTTCACAAACGTACGTTCATTTAGAAAAGAAAACAACAAAAGAAAATATTAATATTTCAGTAACTAATCTTAAAAAAAAAAACCTGCAGTTGCTTACAATAGCTCACCTTTCATATGCTGCATTTTCATTGAAAGTTACAAATGAACATCTAGGTGGAATAGTCTGGATGGATTAATTGAGAACTGACAAGTGGCCAAACATTTAAGTGACGATTGAACACAAGGTTTGGCGGACCTTAATATACTCTGATCTTTTAGGTTGTAACTTATTTGTTTTGTTGTCTGATATGGCGTGACTGGCGATAACTACCCGACCCTTGCACGCAACAGATCACGTGCATGATCTAAAGAACTCCCAATAGGGTGCATTTCGCTGCTTCAAAGTAATTTTCAAAACCTTAAGATTTTTGGAGATTTTAAGTAGCAGTCTGTTTGCTATATAGTATTCTTCTGCCAACATTTCCTTTACATAAAAACATTAGAAACTTTCATTTTATTTCAAATTGTTGTTGCGTCGGTGAAGACTGTTTGTCCCGATTTGCGCCAACTTTGAAGTTTACGGTATGATGCAACTGCGCAAACCAGCACAAGAGGCTGGTACCCACGTTTGCTACCCTTTTAGAACTATCCATGTTACGTCATATTTGCTACAAAGCATCAGAGTCAATCAGAGTCAGTCCTTGTTAATTATCAATCACTTCTTACTGGCAAATGAGAAATGGCGAACAATTTAACCGTCAACTAACATCTGTACCCCTCATCCAGACCCTCAGTTAACATATGTTATTATTTAGCATTCGCGAAAGTGAAAGTAATTGTATTCAGTTTATAAGCATTATTGTAATTTATGTCATGAACAAAAGCGCTCCAAAAGCGCTTGTGAGTCAACTTATTCTAACTTAATGCGACGGTATTCAATTATTCAAGTTAGTAGACACTCACCATCTGATGTGTTTGGAAACGTCCAAATGAAAGAGAGGAAAAAATGGATCAGATATGAGAACATATTTGTTCCGTAAGTCCACATAAAAAGGGGAAGTTAATCACAAGGAGTGCACTCTGACACGTCACCGCACCTCCACATTTTTAGACCTGACCTAAAACTCAGTAAATGTCTATTTGACAAAACCCCATAGATGTTATTAATAACTTTATTAGTGAACGTTTTAAATATTCCCGGTATAAAGAAAATTGAGTGTTTTCTCTTTTGTCACCTAAAAGACCATAAAAAAGACACCAAGAGGAAAGTAACTTTAAGAGGAAGTATTAATATTAATTTTTCTAAACTGGTTCTCATATAATCGTCCCGGTCGTCCGAGTCGTTTCAAAATTTTTTTTTTTTTTTTTTTGCAAACGACTCAGACGATCGGGACGACTCAAGCGATTTGGGTTCTCATATGATCGCCCCGGTCGTCTCGAACGTCAATAGCGCGGTCGTAAACTGGGTCCGATAACATGTTTTGGGCAATAATCGTCCCGATCGTCTTAAGTCCGTGCACTTTTTAAAACGACTCGGACGACCGGGACAATTATATGAGAACCAGCCTTAAATCAGCTTTAAAAAAATGTTAGTTCATTTCAATTTCGACAGAACTATTTTTATGACTGATGCTCTTTTGACTTTTTACAGTAACACATTAATTAAAGGCGGTATATGTACCTTTATAGCTTTTTGCGAGGTACGATATTTTCGGTTGTATCATAATGTCATTATGTAACACCAGCTAAAGAGAAGCCTCTTTATAATCACGTACTAAGTTAGGGCTATTTTACAAACTATTAAAATAAGTTCGATTTGTGTCGTGAATAAAATGGGAAAAGAAACTTACCACTTGCATTTTCCCCTAAAAGGCACCAAGGAAATAAATAAATAAAGTCAATTATTAGAACATGTATTTGGAAACGGCATAACTCGGTGAAAGAGAGTGCTTTTGTTTTATAAATCCACATGCGACCACTCTTATCTCTAGTGACTTTTTCACCATTATAGGAGTGCAGGGAACACTTTTTTTCATTGAGGAGTTCAACCTACGGTCCATATAATAATGAAAGGCTCTTCGAGCCGTATATATCTTGCGTAAAGGAGATCGTATCTCTGCATTTCCAAACAAAATAGCATTGCGTCACGAATCAGGGCCAAGATATATCCATATTCTCTAAGATCGATATTTTCTTTTTTAGGGCGGTTCATGCCAAAGTTTACATCACCTGTCTCTCCTGAAACCCATGCACGATAATTAGTTTTAAACTAAGAAAAATACTATTGCCACACTGACACTGATGCATGAATTTAAACGATATCGATATCGGTGGCGCGGTACTTAACAACTGACCTAAACCAGAATTAAATGTACTTTTTCCATAATCCTTCAACATTTAATTCAGTGAAATTTAAAATATAAGCCCCATTTAAAGTGGAATACTTCCTTTATTATGGCAAAAATTAAAGAAGGAACAATTTGTCCGGCTGAACTGGTGAAAAAACTGATCATGTACTTTTTGTGAAAGCATTCACTTTTGTGAAATTAATTTAAGGCCAATTAAAGGAATGTTTCGCATGAAGGCGAGGCTTGAACGAGACATTTAACTTATATTAAAACTTCTAAGAGAAGATCACCAACTCAATAATAATTCAACACAGTAAAGGAAGGAAATCGCGCAACTTGATAATACTGATAATTATTTAGAACACAGGAAGGCTCTAACACCAATTGGTGTTCTTCAAAGACGTCCTGGTACGCTATTTAATTATTTTTGTTTTATTTTGAATGACTTGTATAAAAAGATATATTCAACATTCGATATTACTTGTAAACCATTTGCTATTAACTGTATCTGAACTCAAGATTGTTTATTAGTGACACAAGAAACAGCGAAAACGAAATAGGTTGATGACATTTCCTCTATTACTTAAAGGAACACTGTATCGCGGAAATAACAAATTTTCTCTTACATAAATTTCCATGTATAAACGCCAAATGCCACCAAATATACAACTTAATTGGATAAAAAGATTCTACAGAGCAAAACAGCAGCAGTAGTTTGAAGATAAAGTGCAGGATTGCAAGGATGGAAGTGGATTACAGTTCATCAAGTTTGATTCCGGGATAAGCGGTCAAGAAATCAAACTTGTCATTCTTGTGAAATCGGTTGAATATTTCAGCCGTTATTTTGTCTCTTTAGCTAATATTCCTTTGTTGCCATTACTTTTGACGATTGTTTCATTCAATTTCAAGACAATAAAGGAAGCTTAAAGCAAGCTCCTGGCCGATAATCATGAAAACACGATATTTCAGATAATAAAGGAAGCTTAAGGCAAGCTCCTGGCCGATAACCATGAAAACACGATATTTCAGATAATAAAGGAAGCTTAAAGCAAGCTCCTCGCCGATAATCATGAAAACACGATATTACAGATAATAAAGGAAGCTTAAAGCAAGCTCCTGGCCGATAATCATGAAAACACTATATTTCAGACAATAAAGGAAGCTTAAAGCAAGCTCCTGGCCGATAATCATGAAAACACGATATTTCAGATGATAAAGGAAGCTTAAAGCAAGCTCCTGGCCGATAATCATGAAAACACGATATTACAGATAATAAAGGAAGCTTAAAGCAAGCTCCTGGCCGATAATCATGAAAACACGATATTTCAGACAATAAAGGAAGCTTAAAGCAGGCTCCTGGCCGATAATCATGAAAACACGATATTTCAGATAATAAAGGAAGCTTAAAGCAAGCTCCTGGCCGATAATCATGACAACAGGATATTTCAGACAATAAAGGAAGCTTAAAGCAAGCTCCTGGCCGATAATCATGAAAATACGATATTTCAGATAATAAAGGAAGCTTAAAGCAAGCTCCTGGCCGATAATCATGACAACACGATATTTGAGACAATAAAGGAAGCTTAAAGCAAGCTCCTGGCCGATAATCATGAAAACACGATATTTCAGATGATAAAGGAAGCTTAAAGCAAGCTCCTGGCCGATAATCATGAAAACACGATATTACAGATAATAAAGGAAGCTTAAAGCAAGCTCCTGGCCGATAATCATGAAAACACGATATTTCAGACAATAAAGGAAGCTTAAAGCAGGCTCCTGGCCGATAATCATGAAAACACGATATTTCAGATAATAAAGGAAGCTTAAAGCAAGCTCCTGGCCGATAATCATGACAACAGGATATTTCAGACAATAAAGGAAGCTTAAAGCAAGCTCCTGGCCGATAATCATGAAAATACGATATTTCAGATAATAAAGGAAGCTTAAAGCAAGCTCCTGGCCGATAATCATGACAACACGATATTTGAGACAATAAAGGAAGCTTAAAGCAAGCTCCTGGCCGATAATCATGAAAACACGATATTTCAGATAATAAAGGAAGCTTAAAGCAAGCTCCCGGCCGATAATCATGAAAACACGATATTTCAGACAATAAAGGAAGCTTAAAGCAAGCTCCTGGCCGATAATCATGAAAACACGATATTTCAGATAATAAAGGAAGCTTAAAGCAAGCTCCTGGCCGATAACCATGAAAACACGATATTTCAGATAATAAAGGAAGCTTAAAGCAAGCTCCTCGCCGATAATCATGAAAACACGATATTTCAGATAATAAAGGAAGCTTAAAGCAAGCTCCCGGCCGATAATCATGAAAACACGATATTTCAGATAATAAAGGAAGCTTAAAGCAAGCTCCTGGTCGATAATCATGAAAACACGATATTTCAGACAATAAGGGAAGCTTAAAGCAAGCTCCTGGCCGATAATGATGAAAACACGATATTTCAGATAATAAAGGAAGCTTAAAGCAAGCTCCTGACCGATAATCATGAAAACACGATATTTCAGATAATAAAGGAAGCTTAAGGTGTTTCCAGTTTTCTGGAGACCATATCTACATTTTTCAATCGACTTTTAAGCGGTCTTTTCCAAGTCAGATCAACGTGAAATTTTTACTATTAACAGGTTTTGAATTGAAGTTTGGCTTAATATATGTTGTGGTAAAATCGATATTACCACGACAACGATAAACAAGAAACTTCGAAATCAGTTAATGTAAAATTTTGCGAGGAATGAAGTGCGCATTGATTTGAAATCATTATTAAGCATAACTTAAGAAAAGGAATTTGTAACGCAAACTTTTCGGCCGTTTCGTACGTCGTCTTCATCTTTAAATTTAAAGGCGTTCCAGTGAATCAATGTCAATGAAACATTCAGATAATATTTTGCATATCGGTAAGTATGCTTGGTCAACGTTGTAAAAAAATCCATCGAGCCGTTTGTCAGATTTTTGCAAAAGCGATTTAAATCGAAAATTACCCAAAAATTGCACACGGAGCGATGTTAGGAAAAAAGGCAGTTCTCAAGATCGCAAAAGAGAAAGTAAACAAAACTTTGAAGGTGTACAAACATAACTTCAAAAACACATTAATAATTCATGAGCAAATCAGCCAATCACACGACGCAAATCGATCACGTGTATGAGCCTTTATACCTGGTAATCTACGGTCATTAAGGCTGGTTCTCATATAATCGTCCCGGTCGTCCCGGTCGTTTCAAAAGTTTTTTGCAAACGACTCAGACGATCGGGACGACTCAAGCGATTTGGGTTCTCATATGATCGTCCCGGTCGTCTCGAAAGTCAATAGCGCAGTCGTAAACTGTGTACGACAACATGTTTTGGGCAATAATACTGCATTCTGGGGTAGATTTGGGTCGCTACGATCGCCTCAGTCGTCCCGGTCGCCTGAGAGTAGTTCTCATATGATCGTCCCCGATTATTCTCGATCGTCCCAGTCGTCCGGATAGAACACAGTTCTATCCAAGCGACCGCGATCGTCCCAGTCGTCCGGGTCGTTTGCAATCGTCCCGGGTCGTCTCAGAAGTGTTCTCATATAATCGTCCCGGTCGTCCGTGCACTTTTTGAAACGACCGGGACGACCGGGACGATTACATGAGAACCAGCCTTAAACCTGGTGGCGGCTTTGATTTCAGTCACAGGGGAGTTCGGGGCTGAATGGGCAAACAATGCAATTATCGCTGAATTTTTAATGAGAATGATTTTAAAATGACCGTGATATTTATATTAAGATGACACGTAATCTTTATATAAAGATTACTGATATGGGTAGTAACTGTTCAGGATTCTTAGTGCAACAAATGGTGATTTTAATATTTTTGTGCAGTACTGTTTTACGAAATCTGGTCTTTCGCCATTCTATTTGGAATCTTCTCAACAAAATAAATAACCAACAGTTTAACAAGTGAGCCGTTATTTGAATGACACCAGCGCCCTCGTGTAAATTGCCAGGTAAGCGACTGGTTCGCAGATGCAAGCTGCTTATTTCTACTCGTTATCTACCTCTGAAAAAAAAAATTGTCAGCCGTTTTATCTACCGTACCTGACAACTTTAGTATAGCATTTTTCAGTAGATGTTTTCCCTCAGAACTATAAAATCACAAAACTTTCGACGGGAGCCGGGAAGCAATGGTCACTTCGTCGAAGACGTAGCACATGTGTTGTATGCTAATCAGTCTAGTCTACTTGTTTTTCTCGTATGCTAATTTACTCTTTGCACAAAAGCGCAATTGTTTTAATTCCGAAGGGACACGCTTTTAAAAGAATGTTTTTGAAGCCGTTCAAAAAACTCGCAGCACGTGTATTATCAGATGTAAAAACTCTCGGCTTCGCCTCGAGTTTTTAAACCTGATAATACACTACTGCTCGTTTTTTAAACTATACATCATGCTACTTTTTGACAATATCTTGAAGTAATTTCACAAAAGCAGTGTTTATCTCTCGACCAATTTAATACCAGTACACAAATAGTAAGGTTTGAAATGTTATTGCAATTTATTTGAAATCAAACATACATAATTTTTTATTCTTACAAAATATATATGCCATATACCATATTTTAAGATGTCTATGTGGGATTTTTAATGCGAAATCTTAAACGCGCAAAATTTCACTTTAACTGATTTCAACAACAACAACAACAACAACAACAACTTTATTTCATTATTAATAAAACAATATTTTAAAACGTTGGCAATCCGCAGTTAGCATAGCTAATCGAGGCGGGTTGTCAAAAATAAGAACAAAAATTAACATTAGCTCCTAGTAATATCGTTGTCATGGTAACATCGATTTTACCAGAATATATATTTAGCCAAACTTCAATTCAAAACCAGTTACTAGTGAAAATTTAACGTTGATCTGACTTGGAAAAGACCGCTTAAAAGCCGATTGAAAAATGTAGCTTTGGTCTCCAGAAAACTGTATCGAAACACCTTAAAGCAAGCTCCTATATTTCAGATAATAAAGGAAGCTTAAAGCAAGCTCCTGGCCGATAATCATGAAAACACGATATTTCAGATAACAAAGGAAGCTTAAAGCAAGCTTCTGGCCGATAATCATGAAAACACGATATTTCATGGTTTCATTAATGAAAATGTCGACAGCAGCCAATGTCACTCATCGACCATCGCTTGCAAACTTATTGCTGATTTTATACATTATAAATCAATGAATGGAAATTTGTAGGACAAGCCAATATAGCAACACTTCCCTGTTAATTTGTCAGAACTAGCCGGACAGACCGGTCAATTTGCGATGGTCTTGTATAAGGCCCTGTTGCATAAAATAACCGAGAAGCTTTAACCTTGCCAGGAGATTTTGTTGTGGGCATGCTCTCTTAGTTATTATTATAGTCATTTATCGTTATTCAGCCAAGAGCTCTGCACAAGCCAGTGCAGAGAGAATAACCCCTTGATAAACAGGGCTTGCTTTGAACAAACTTCCACCCCTTTTACGGTCTTATGTGACCGGGTCCAATATGTACGGGCTAACAAGTCGTTTATATGCACTCTATTTTTAATTCAAGCCTGGGAGGAGAGATGTAGATGTATCTCGCAATACACTTCTTACGTTAATAAAAGCCAAATATTCTCATTACCCAAATGCCTTAAAATTTTCGCGGAATGCTTTAAATTATTAAAAGAGTCTTAAAACACCCGTCAAAATTGGCTGCTAAAATTTACAGGAGTAACATTGTCGCATATTTGGTCAGTTTCTTACCAACACTGAGAAAATTAAGTACAAGACTCCCAGTTCAAATAACGGAACCTGTGTAACGAGATTTGCGTCAACTTCTAATTTCATTTATTTGCCATTGTCAATAAAGAAAACTAAGCGACTCTCCTTCCCTGCTATGATGCATGCGTACGTGGAAACTGAGATTCGTGAACTGAATTTTAGTTTAAACGAAACAGTCAACAAAGGTGAAAGTGAATTTAGAACACTATAAAGTATGAATGTTCAAGCCCTGTCGGAACTCAAAGAATCTTGTTTTTAATTCAAAAATGCGAAAAAGAGTCGATTCGTCTCGTTGTTTCACTGATTCCAAGAATTTCGAAGATGTAAGTTAAAATATTAGCACTGAAACAAGTTAAAATTGGCGGGTTTTATCGTGAGAATCCTTTCAGACGCATCAGACAATCAAACAACTTTACTGCTGTATTTTTCGTTCTATATTTTTCCTTTCTTTCTTTCTCACAATACTCGGATTTTTCTAATGTCTCTAATTATGGTATTGAATATTGATTTGGTAATTTAAAAAGTCAAAAAGAGCTTGCCGATTTGTTTCTTATTTTAATATTAATTAACATTCACGGAAAAGTTATTTTACTTTCATTTGTGTAGTTTTCATGAGGTTGTACTTCGCGAAACAAATGTTTCATAAATTTTAATGGGAATTAATACTTCGATGATAGAGAATTGCTGGTGGTAAACTCTGGAACTAAAAATGCGTCCTTATATTCTTCGAACCTTTTGCAATGAAATCAAAACAGGGATCAGATTTAATACAAACTGCAAGAATACTGCAGAAATGAATACGAGGATGAACTGAAATACTTACGGCATTGAGGTCCACTATCAGTAGCTTCATCGGTTCTATCTCCGCAATAGTCAATGCCATTACAAACCCGATACACGGGTATACACTTTCCGTTACCGCACGTAAATTCATTTGCTCCACACAAACCTGTATAGAAATTTCACACGTCAGCCATTGATGAATATGTATCATGCGAATGCATTTTACAGTGATCTTTGTCAACATTTTTCAGTGTCGACTAGTGTAAGAGAAAAAGAGAGGATTGTTTTATTATTATTATTATTATTATTATTATTATTATTATTATTATTTTTTTTTTTTTTTTTTTTTTTTTTTTTTGTGTGTGTGTGTGTGTGTGTGTGTGTGTGTTGGGGGGGGGGGGGAGGGCAGTTTCGATAAGAGTTTTGGGAACGGTTCGAAAACTTCTGAAACAGTTTTGTTCGTTTGTTTGATTTGTTTGGTTTTGTTTTGTTTAAAAAAGTTATCTTTTATTTAGTATCATTGTAAGTTCTACCAGTGGACATTGCTGATCATGAAGAAGCAAGAACGAGACTGCTTCTCAGCTACTTCTTTGGGATCCAACACATGGCTGGCGATCGAGGGGTCAATTACTTTCATAGACCAATTAGAGAGGGACACTGGACTGGTACGACAGAATCTCCTAGATCATGTGTGACAAAGAGGAGTGAAGAAAACTCATTGAATCGGTGCGGATGTACCCGAAGTAGTATAGTATATATTTACCAGACTGGACATTTTCGTGTTACACGATGTGATCAATCAGAGCAAACACGCTTTCTTTTCAAACAATAACAGCAGTTGTTATAAGCTTGTTTACCTGAGCTTAATTAAAACTAGCGTCTCTATCTGACCGATTTGTTTATTTCGTTATGGACGTTTCAGTTGCGATTGGAAAAAGTCAAAAAATATAAATTCGTTAGTACATATTACATACCAGCACACGGGGCGGCGAATAGTACAACCCCCAGGAAAATCAACAGATACATCTTAGACAAAGGAAAAATCTGCAAATAAGATCAGCAAATAAGTTTGTTTGGATTGAACTGCACTTGCTGTTCTATGCGAGCAATAATACAATGCTACGAATGTACCACAATACACTACAAAATTGCAATCCAGTTCAAAACCATCCCATTCTACCCTATTCAATCATATTGACCATTTTCAATTTGTCTCAGCTGAGTCTATTTGTGCAAACGAGGCCTGGTGTAAGATAATTATAACGCATTTTCTTTACTCCAGGTCTTGCACAGGTAGCCCAAGCTCACGTCACGAGAAAGTGACGGATTAATTATTAGCGGTGTGTGAGACGGGACGTGACCCTTCGATGAAAGCGGTATTGGGTTACACGGCGGCCGTTTTAAAAAGGCTAGTTCTAAAATAGGGAACGGGGAATCGGGGAACGGGGAATGGGGAACGGGGAACGGGGAACGGGGAATCTCTAAAATGGGGAATCTCTAAAATGGGGAATCTCTAAAATAGGGAATCTCTAAAATAGGGAATCTCTAAAATGGGGAATCTCTAAAATAGGGAATCTCTAAAATGAGGAATCTCTAAAATGGGGAATCTCTAAAATAGGGAATCTCTAAAATAGGGTCTAGTTTCACTTTTATCGCCAGTAAGTGTCCCTCACATCTTCATTTGAACATTAACATTCTTTCTTACACTCATTGACTTTTTTGGAACATTATAAGGAGTTTCGCTAGATCTATAGTCAAATCTTTCTGTGTGTAGTTTAAAATCAGTTTTGTAGCGGTCAGTTAATTAGATTTTTTTTTATCAAACACAGCCAACAAGTATACAAGCTTCTAATCAAATGAACCATGCACAATTTTATTTTTTCTTATTCCTAACATGAAAACTGGAGATCACAAAAAACTAAACATGACTGCGAACAGTTTCCCCTTTCTTCCTAAGAAACGTAGGGAGAGCGGAAAGGTATTAATTATGCAAACCAAGGTCAGCGCTTCCGCGCGACACATCTATTTGCCATTTTCTTGCGCCATAGAAAAACTTGAAGAACAAAACATCAAAGTACCCATGTGAAAAGGACTTGCTGGACTTTATAAAGTTTTTGAACGCCATGGTCAAAAGACTATAACATGGCTACTATGAACATTTGCACGTGGAGGCTAGAAGCACATGGCAGATAAGTGAGAAAATCACCACACGTATTAAAATCACTACCGCTTGGGCTGCCTGTGGTACCGTGTGAAAAATTCGTCTTCCTAGGATAACAAATTCCTTCGTGCGACGGCGCCGAAAGTGAGCACGAACGACGAATGTGAGCACTTCTTTTTTTTAAAGTACACCAGAAACTAGTGAAGTTTTGTGGAAGAAAAAAAATACAGTCAAACCTGTATTGTCGATGTCCCAAAATTTTGTTCCCATGTTTACTGTAGAAACTGCCTCTTTTAAGCGAACACCTCAATTATTAAAGCGGACATGGAATAAATAGTCATTTGTCAATGTCAAAAACCTGTACTAACCGAACACTTACAATGGAACTCTTGCCACTGAGAATGAAACCCGCGTTTCCTTTGTTCAATTTGACATGTGTTATCCTTATTAGAGTGAAAAGCAAAAAAGACGTTTTGCGACGGCTCATTGTAGCAATTCAGAATCAATGCGAAAAATGATAGCACGATTCAGTTGGAAAGGGGACAGAGATGTTCTCATGTTATCACAGCATCATCATCAAGGAACCTGCATATCTCAGTGTATTGAGCGAACGCCTTATTCGGACTGCAGAGCAGAGCAGTCATACAGACTATGTAGTGACAAAAAGCATTTAAATTACAGTAATGACTGATAATTGCGGAGATAAAAAAAAATACTAAAAAATAATTGCGGAGATAACGCATTTATCCCACCCAAGTTGCAGAAAAAAGAAAAAAATATAGCATTACTTAAAAAAAGTTGGCATAAGTAACGACGATTTACACGCTGCGCTTTTTCGTTCCGAGGGGGTTTGCGGCCGTTAACAGTGGACAGATGAATTTTTTCCACTCCCTTTTCAATGCACGTCGATGTTACATAGAGGTAAGCAAACGGGAAATTCCTTGTAATATTGTAACTTTATGTACCGATTAACTCTCGGGTGTACAAGGGGGGGGGGGGGGGGGATGCCATCCCGCCATAAAGTTTTTCTTGAATTTTTGCAAGATTCCCAATTTTTCCAAGATGAGTTAATTTTTTTTGGTGATTTTTTCTTTTTAATAGTTGGTATTTTAATTTTTGGATTATTATAAATTCTCAACTTAAAGATATCGCGGGTGACGACGGAGCGCCACCTTTCTAATCTCGTACAGGCAACTAAAATGAGGGTGGTAAAGGGGGGGGGGGGGGGGGGGGGGGTCTAGATCACGTTTCACGAAAAATAAAATTGTCATTTCACGTTTCACGGAGAATAAAATGGCCATTTCACGAAAAAAAATTCCTTACTTTTTGCTAATTAAATTACATCCAAAGTACAGCTTTGTTTGTTGTCTTCATCGACCGTTCACTCCTCGTTCTTCCTGATGTAAAAAGAAAGCTGAGTCCTTTGTTTTGCTGATGTTGTGTAAAATTACCTAACCTCGTAGAGTGATCTGGGGTCCAGAATGACGATCAGTCACGGTCATGCATTCGACACGCAATTTACCACCGGCGTAGTTAAACGCTTACTGGTCCTTACTGGATAATGTTTTGGGAGGAAGAAAGAATCACGGTTTACAGTAGCATTTCACGAGAAAAAACAACAGTCATTTTGCAGTGCTCATGAAAAAAAGTCGATTCACGGTTTACGGGTTATGTAACCAAATCACGTTTCACGAGAAAAAAAATAGCCATTTCACAATTCACGGGGGAAAAAAAGGCCTTTCACGGCCCACGAAAAAACCCTTTACCACCCTCTAAAATCAAGATTGGAAGGAATACTCTTCTCGCAGTTCTCGTCCTACACGGTTCGGACCAACCGCGGGCATGACGCCGGCACGAGAAAACGCAAAGCGGTCACGTTCGCGAACTTACGAGATCTTGCAGATAAATTGAGCTTTTCTCTTCGGGTGTGAAAAAATATAACGAGAAGTTGTTAATTTTTCTTTCAAACTTACCGAAAAGCAAAGTGATTTTTTTTTTGGAGTTTTCGTGTGACGGTTTCGCAATCGAGATCGGATATTTACACTTATGAACCAGACACTATAAGTGTCGCAGCATGATTTACTTGATTTGTCACACAATATGAAACAAAACACGGTGAGGGACGGACAATTTAATTTTTGTGTGGGGAGGGTGAGCAATTACCAAAAAAAAAAAATTCCTGCAGAAGAAATTTAAGAGAAAATAATAGTGCACAAGAAAGCACGTAAAAAAAAAATTCAAGCATTTTGGTAAAAAAAATTCTTGCAAATAGTGATGCTGAAAAAAAAAATTACACTCAGAAGAAATTGCCCCAACCCCCCCTCCCCCCCCTCCCCTCCCTCCCCTTCCGACAAAAATTAAATGGTCATCATCATCATCAATCTTTATTTATACACGAAATCGTATCATAATTACATGGTCTTCCTAGGAGTCGTGTGAATTTACACTAGAGTACATCCCTAAATGAACGTCATAACGCATCGCCTGACTTCTAGTTTGTAGCCATCTTGAATTTCAGTTTTATCGCGAGCGGACAGCTTTACTTACGGCCCTCGTAACAGCTGCTTTCAAGATTCCCTATTTTAGAGATTCCCTATTTTAGAGATTCCCCATTTTAGAGATTCCCATTTTAGAGATTCCCATTTTAGAGATTCCCCATTTTAGAGATTCCCTATTTTAGAGATTCCCATTTTAGAGATTCCCTATTTTAGAGATTCCCTTTTAGAGATTCCCCATTTTAGAGATTCCCCATTTTAGAGATTCCCCGTTCCCCGTTCCCCATTCCCCATTCCCATTCCCCGTTCCCGATTCCCCGTTCCCTATTTTAGAACTAGCCGATTGTAAACTGTCTATTTGGCTGAGAAAACTTACGGCCGACTGCAAGAGCTTATCAGCTTTCTTAGTTGTCAAATGAAGAATGATCCTCGCAGTTATGAACGCAATTTAAGCAATTGCGAAAAGAAGCCTGAAAAAAATTCAGGACTTCAACGGGGTTTGAACCCGTGACCTCGCGATACCGGTGCGATGCTCTACCAACTGAGCTATGAAGCCACTGACGTTGGGAGCAGGTCAACTGTAGGTTCATATGTGCCCGTGAAAGGAGTGAGTGTGAAATGATATATATGAAATAAATCATATATGAACTGCGGAAATGAAATCAAATGAAGAATGATCCTCGCAGTTATGAACGCAATTTAAGCAATTGCGAAAAGAAGCCTGAAAAAAAAATTCAGGACTTCAACGGGGTTTGAACCCGTGACCTCGCGATACCGGTGCGATGCTCTACCAACTGAGCTATGAAGCCACTGACGTTGGGAGCAGGTCAACTGTTTTTTTTTTTTTCAGGCTTCTTTTCGCAATTGCTTAAATTGCGTTCATAACTGCGAGGATCATTCTTCATTTGATTTCATTTCCGCAGTTCATATATGATTTATTTCATATATATCATTTCACTTTCTTAGTTGTAAGAGTCACTATCATGTGAATGGAATCCAAAACGAATCCTAGAAACTCTAAAGTTTGAGTCGGTATGATAACTGACTTATCAGGATGGATTTTAAAACCTAAGCTGATAATGAATTGCACTGCATGTAATGTGGCTTCCTCGCATTCCACATAACTATCTTCAAGGTAGAAGGAGTCATCAATATAACCTAAACAAGTGGGACCAAGCTGACTTCTCAGAAAAGCAAAGACAGGTTTCATAATTTTGGTAAAAATCCTAGGACTACTGGACAAGCCCATAGGCAAGCTAGTAAAGGCATATAACTGGTCTCTCCAAACAAATTTCAAATATTTCTGATGCTCTGATGCAATAGGTATAGAGTAATATGCATCTTTGAGGTCAATGGAGGTCATAAAGTATAATGGTCTCATAAGCTTAATAGCTCTCTCTAATGTGTCCATTTTGAAATGATGATAAGACACTGACTCATTCAGTTTCTTAATGTTAAAAATTACTCTATGAGACCCATCTTTTTTAGGTCGTGTGAAGATGTGGGATACTACCTGACCATCCTCAGGTGTGGAGAGCCTGATTATTCCTTTTTGGAGGAATTTCTCTATCTCATTGTCAATGACTGTTTGTTCAAATGCAGTAAAAAACTGCGTTCTCGTGGCATAAATTTGAGACTCAGGTACCAGGTTAAATTTAATGTGACAGTGGGAAACTGCATCCAAGATGAATGGATCAGTTGTTATTTTCTCCCACACATGGAGGAAATCTCGTAGCCCTCCTGCCTTAAAAGGGGGCTGATTTGAAATAATATTAGCAATAGCACTCTGACTTACCTCTGCAGAAACTATTGGGTCTTGGATGATGGGGTCTTGGGATTCTGATGGGACCGTGCTTGGCCCCGGCCTGGTGCTAAAAAAAGGGCGACTTGTAAACCTTGATCCCTTTCCCCTGCCATTACTCTGGCTAAAGCGGCCACGACCACGCATGCCTCTACCATATGGGACCTTATAAGGTTCCATGCGTTGCTTTGGAGTTAACTTTATTGCTGAGCTTGTTAGATTTGGTAAGCTCTTCTACCTCCTTGTTAAGGTCATCCCCAAACAGAAAAGTTGACACAGCAGTAGACGGATTGCACAGTGAGACATATTGTTTGTTCAGATCAGGGCGAATGAGATCCCTGCGTTTCAGGTTGAGATCCCTATTTGCTGATAACAATAGGACTGCTGCATGAGTCAGGGCATTTTTATGATCCCCACTAGAACTGTTGCACACCTGGAGGACTGCATATAAACCTGAAATCAGCAACGACTGTGTCTTCTGGAACGCAGAATCAGTGTTTCTGGTTTCCTGATGTAATTGTTGCCAAATTTGTTTATTTATCTTGGGAGCCACCAAGTTGGTGCAGTTTTCAGGCCTCAGGTACTTTCCCTGTACCTCACTGAGCTTTTCTGCAAGTAGACTTTTCACTATATCCGCCAAATTTGTATTTATGGCTGGAGATGTCTTTTCCCCAATACTGAACTCTTGTGCAAGTGATTCGAATGAATCATTGCTTGAACCTTGACCGGCGTCAGGTTCTTTTGGCTGAATAAACTCATTAATGTTGCTTTCCACCACAGCATCTGGGCTATTCTCTGAGCTGATTTGAGCACCCTCAGGCTCAGCTTCAACAGCTTCGAAATCGACATAGACTTGATCAATAGAGTCTTTAACTTGAGCTAAGATATCCTTCTTAGCATCATCAAGAAGTTCGGTAAACATAGCCTTAAACTCTGCAGACGTGGGGGGTCCAGAATGGCCTGTCTTTTCAGACAGATCAGGCTTAGCCTTGTCACCCATTGTCTATAACACAAAACAAAGAGGTGAAGACAGGATTAGATAACTTGAAATCCAAAATGGCGGACACGTCCGCCACGTGGTTCGAAGCCGGTTTCAACAAACGGCTGAACTTTGCTTACAGTCTCGTTGTAAACGGACATAAAAGTAATGGGCCGTAAAATCCCAAATAACTTCAAGAGTGAACAGGTATAAAGCGCGTTATACCTCGTTAGTTGGACTCAGGACACGTCCTGCAGTCACTAATTTTGCCGAGTCGAGCACTGTAACACGTAGAAAACAAGACTCGCGAAATGAATACACAGAAATTCAGGCCGTTTATGCCCATGCCCGAAACAGCAGTGGAACGCGTCCACTGCAAGCGAAAAGACAAAACAAGAGGCTCCTAGCAGCCTATACTCATGCGCATGCGTAAGTTAGTTTCATGATATATTTTAAACATGATAAGAAGATGTCCGACATGGCGAAGAGTACCCCTTTCATTCAGTCATCGTTCCTGCAAACCACGTTGTTTACTATTGATTGTTTTGGAAATGAAGGCTGTACCACAATGAAGGGAATGATTCTTCTAAGTCTTATATATACCAAACATGAACATTGCTAATGTAAGTAGGGTTGTAGGAGACGCTGTCGTGACACTTGAGTAACGCTCTTTTACCGGAAGTGAGAGTAGCCGGTAGTCACTAAACAGGAAGCGTAGTGGCAAAGCTATGAACCGGAAGTGTACAATTTAAAATATGCGTGCATAAATTTGCATGCAAAATCGTGACACAAAAAATAAAAATAATAATAATGGTATATACTTCATTGTAACACACCATATAGGGATCCTATCATATAGGGATCCTAAAAACTCATTTTAAAATGGTTAGCTTTTATTTACTGTTATGGGTAGTGATGTCCATAACAGTAAATAAAAGCTAACCATTTTAAAATGAGTTTTTAGCCCTAAGTAAGTGCCGGATTCTTTGACGTGCATAAATTAAAACCACCATGAAGTATATACCATAATAATAAAATAATAACAAGAAAAACGAGCCGAAACCTTACCTCATGCCGCTACGCGCATGAGTAATAATAAACAGAAATCAGGTAAACTTACCGTGAAATAGCGGTAAAGAAACCCAAATAACAGCACGATGACAAACACGTCCAAACCCACGGCGATCGATAAGTGCACTGACCTGCGGCGATGCGTGCGCATCTCATGGTAACCCGGATGTACATAATGATTTGGTAGAATTGAAAAGTATGCATGTCTAGGTGAAAATCATGCATATGCATATATTTAGCCTGTCCCAGGCTCCGAGATAGTGGGGAACGCGCGAAGTATAAAAAGGGGAAAAATAACGGGGGAACTGGGGAGAGAGCGGGCGCCGCCCCCATAACCTCAGTTTCCCAGTGGTTTTTTCCCTTTTTTTTACTTCGCGCGCTTCCCACTATCTCGGAGCCTGGAACAGGCCAGCATATATTTCGCTAGTGTGGTTTACGGCCAACCGAAAATCCAATTAAAGAGAAATTTCGGGCAATACTAAAATGTTATCAGGCAAAAATATTGATATTGTGGCAGAAAATTGATGGAACCTTCAGAAAATTCAAACAAATGGAAATCGATGTATTCCAGCAGAAAATTGATGAAACCATCCGAAAATTCAAAATGTGATGCAAAATGACACATCATATAACAGAAATCAAAAGTTTAATTATGAAGGGACCGCGCAGCAAGTTTTCGAGTGGGGGGGCTAAAGAAGAATGCGTGAAGGAATTTTTTTTGTGGGCGGGGGGGCATGCTTGTGGATTTCTATTCAATTTCTCTAAAGTGACGGAGAATGCTATTATAACGATAAAACTATTGATTTTTTTTCCATATCTTCAGTGATGTTGCTATCGGGTCTGAAAATTCACCATCACTAAATTGAAATATCATAGATTGTTATGTTATACTACTGATATCAACCTTTAATTACTATAAATAAGCCAGAAATCCAACGATTTTGCTTGAGCTGCCTTGAACTCAACGCTGTATAATTACTCAGCAATTATTGCACGAGGCTGAGTATGATATGAAGAGTTATGCTGATCGAGGGGGTTATCCGCCGAAGCCGAAGGCTTGAACCCGGTGGATAACACCCTCCGAGATCTGTATATCTTCAGCCGAGTTCAATAATTGTTTAATTATTCATTCAAAATATTTACACCGCAAAACAAAACGGTAACTGAAAATAATTTAGTGAATGATATTAAAGTTACAAAACAACAACGCGTTTTCCTGAGAGGTCCGCAGGAAAAAGAAGCCATTTAAAAGACGTTTACCTCTGCTAGGTCAGAAGCGAAAAAATATTTTACAATTGTAACGACTAATACTTCATTCTGTCTATTTATCTGCGCGTTTGTCTTTGCCAGTAACTCTGGTCACTTTCGAATTAACGATTTTTTATAATTTTTCACTCCGTTACTTTTGTTAAATTATTTTTTGTTTAATTTATTTTTATTCTTGCAAAAAAGTGGGGGGGGGGGGGCGGGGCTAAAGCCCCCCCAGCCCCTCCCTCTGCGCGGTCCCTGTAATATTACCCACCATACCTGTGCGAGGCCGCCTTCAATCAGCTGCGAACCAGGCCTTCACAGGGTTTTCATTTTCAAGATGGCGGTCAAAAACTATGACTACCTTTTTAAATTGCTACTGATTGGAGATTCTGGAACTGGCAAGATTTGCCGACGATGCGTTTGACAGCAGCTCTCTATGCACCATAGGTTCGTTATTTTTTGTTGTTTGTTTAATAACAAAACAAAGTTCATTTTTGTTGAGATTTGCCGAAGATGAGTTTAACAGCAGCTTATTTATATGATTATCCCCCGTAGGTTCGTTAGTTTTTGTTATTTGTTTAGGAACAAAACAAAGTTCATGATCAGCAGTACTCCTATTCGAGTTCTCCGGCCCTGTAGAGTGTGTTGCATGCTCCGCGCGTTTATGTTCGCGCTCGCATTGGGCCATTCCATTTAATATCCGCACCCCCCCTATTGAGGGGTAATTATGAATTTTACCCCTTAGGAAAAAAAAGATCAAAGTGCCGACACAAGATGTTGTTGATTGATCAAAGGTTCCGACAAAGTTACCCCTTCAGAAATGACTCTTGAACCCCCTCCCCTCCCCTAGGATTTCCCTACCCTTCAATAGCGGGGGTGCGGACATTAAATGGAATGGCCCATTTTATGCACATGTCATAAGCTTCCCAAACCCCGGGAAATTCAGAGGGATTGTTAAATGGCTGTAACAAAGTTGAAGATTTTCCCTTGGGGTACTAAGGGGAACTGTTTAAATCAAAATCCCCTGTGTCAGAATATTATCCCCCTCATATCCGCCTCCTTGACCACCTGATCCTGACCTCGTGGAACCTGGTTTTCTTATGTTGAGAAATCCCAGATGTTTCGGAATTTTCCTGTTTCCTGACAATGTCCTAGAGTTTGCTAATATGTTGGGAATGTCACCAATCATTACAGAAATCTGGGTATGCGTCTCAGATGATCAGGGATGCCTACGATTTCATGTTTTCATAAGTTGGCAAAATCTGGGATGGTTGGAAACAGCCAAATCCCTGACCATCTGGGATTTTCTGGGGATGTTGTTGTGCTTAGCATGGAAGGGGGTGGGGGGGGGGGGGGAACTCCCATATAAAAGTGACAGGGGTGCTTGTTGGAAGTTTTTGAAAAATGCCCAAAAAGGCAGATAGATAGATACTTTATTAGGCACAGAATGCATAAAGCTGATACTTATTTACAATGAAGCTGTGCATCTAAAGTTAATCCATACAAATTAATAATAGTACAAATTAAGAAAAATAATACTAATTACAAACAGGTGTAAAGTAAACCTATAAAATTAAAAATACTAAAATTAAAAGTAATACTAATTACAAATAAGTTACCAGAATCTTGTTTGATGGGTGTGGCTCAAATGGATTTTTACCCCTAAGAAATACCAATTCTAAAACAACGCATGTCATATTCTGTCATATTTTTTCAGCTTTATACCCAAAAACAGGGCTCGAAATTGCGACCAATACAGTCGCATTTGCGACTTAATATTTGTGTTTGCGACTAAAACTTCCGGAGGAGTCGCAAATTTGCGAGTAGTTTTCGCCTTGGCCAATAACGAAATAAAAAGGCTACTAGTCGTACTTGCCACTATTTTTGCCGAAATGAATAAAGAAGTGAAAAAATATATTGTTGTGTGCCTTGATTATCATAGAAATTTGAAGATATAGGGTAAAATTGTACCTAATTTACCCGCAGTGTTACGTACGCAACGCCGTTCCCTCGATCGGCCGCCATTGCAGCGGTTTCTTTTTCATATGTATTGCAGGCTCATATTTTGGTTTGTTAAACCGTGGCCATTCGCGGCCAGGAGAATCGGCCAAAGTATCATCAATTTCGCAACGATGACGGACGTTTTAGTGGAGATGTTCCAAGATTGTATCCTTTCTTGAAGCTGGAAATCTTTTAATTTCACCAAAAATATAATTTTGAGTTGTATGGGATTAAACACTAGTTTTAAGATCAAGAAAAATATCTTGATTGTTACGATTGTGGCGGCCAAGTTTATAGTATTACATGTTTCGTTCTGTACACAGTCATCATTAGCTAACATGAAAGCTGTTGAAGTAATAAAATCAAGTCTTGTTTATCATTTGTTAGTCAAAGTTATTTATTAACTAATTTTGGTTACTTAGTTTTGCGACTAAAATTTGTGAACTTGCGACTTGATTTTCGTATTTAGTCGCAAAATGGCGACTGAACTTTTTTTTTAATTTCGAGCCCTGAAAAAGGTACCACAATAATCCTAAGTGTGGTCATTTTAGATTTATTTTAGTACCCTAAGCGGTACCAATCTGCAAATTTTGACCCCTAAAAGGTATGACGAGCACCCCCGTCATTTTTATATGGGATTCCCCCCCCCCCCCCCAGGATGATCAGACCTTTCTAGATGAGAGTGGCTTTCACAGGGGTAAGGACTTATCAAAAGATGAAAGAATAAGGAGATGATAGCAGAAATAGCTATTCCAAAACCCCATTCTGCATTCTGTAACACCTAAACTTGGTATATTGTATCCTTTTTTTTTGTATTTCAAAGTTGTCTATTGTCTTATTTAGGTACATTACATTATACTTCACATACACCCATTTACATTTACATTTACATTTACATGGACAGATAAGTTCATAAATTAAGAGTTTGAGATTAAGACTGTTAAGTAACATTGATAAATAACATAACGTAACATGTGTGTTTCAAAGGTTTATATTCATTGCTTGATGTTCATTTACGTAATATATGTGACCTCTCATGTGAAAATGTTCCTATGCCTTATGGTATCCATTTGAATGGCTGAATGCATGGCAATTAAGGTGGCTCCTAATAGTTTTAAACATTCCCATCATGATACATCTATGATATTCAATCACAGCTGCACCAGTAAAGTTAAGAGAAAACGTTTAGTACAGGTTTGTAAACACTTAACCAATGAACAAATTTAGGTGGCTACGACATCAAAATTTGTTACCATGGCAACGTCAAAAGAGGCCAAAAAGACCCCATTTTCAACCTTTTGAGGCTAATAACTTCAAAACTGCTCGGTGAAATTTTTTGATTTTTATATATTTTCGTCTTATAAACATGACAAACATTTGTGCCAATTTTAAAAAAATTCTGTACATAGGAATCAGAGATATGTCATTTTTACATAAATTTAAGGTAGCTCTGAACTCTATGTTCAGAATTTCTTAAAAAATTGTTAAAATGTTTCTTTTGCCAATTAAACAGAAATATATTGAAAACAAAAACTTTCACCGTGTAGTTTATAAGTTATTAGCCTCAAATGGTCCAAAATAGCGGATTTTTTACCTCTTTTTTCGTTGCCATGGCAACAAATGATGACGTCATTTGGATACCACTTTGTTGACTGATAAAAGATTTACTGGTTTCAAGTGAAATATTTTTAGCCACACCATCGGGCTAACTGTAATGGAATGCAAAAGACGAGAGGGCTGAACAATATGGAGCCACCTTAAGTGAATGAACGGCTCAACAACTGAACAAAATTTTTGAACTGATGGGGTTGAACTGCTGAACGGCTGAAGAAAAATGGGGTCGAATGGCTGAATGGCTACATTAAAAATGCGTGACTTGCTACCAACACTTACACGGCTAAATGGCTGACGATTTTGTTTGCACAGATGATGTCTTCTGTTTTTGAACAGATAGTCAGAGCCTTTTAATGGCTAGTGAATTGTTTTGGAATGGTAGTCTGTGCCACTTGAACGGCTGACAATTTTTTTTGGAAGGGATAGCTTGAGCTGTTCAAACGGCTGACAATTTTTTTTGAATGGATAGCTCGAGCTGTTCAAACAGCATCCATATATACCATTCAAACGGCTGATGACTGGCTTAAGTACGGTTATCCATTTCAAAATGGCTAGCCGTTAGGAACGTTTTCGCATTAGAGGTCGCATATTTATATAATATATTATATTGATATGCACAGCTACATGTACATGTATTAAAGAAACTTATTTTGTGACTTGGCGACCCTACTGTCAAGTTGATAAATTGAGTTGATTCTTCATAAAAGGACATTAATAGATGCAGGGTTTAAAGTGTTGTTTCTGCAGAAATAATTATATTGTTTTGCAATAATTACAATGCGATTTAACAACAAGAAGTCATCCTTTCTTTTCCGTAGACGAAACATTTTATCGATATCAGAAAGTTATGTAATTTTTATATTCCTATTGTTACACCAATCAATATCTTGGTCTCTCTTTAAGTCACAGTTCTTTTGTGATTTTCAGGTGTTAATTTTAAAATAAGGACAATACAACTAGATGGGAAAACGATTAAGCTTCGAGTATGGTGAGTGAGATACAGATATCTGTAAATATTGCATTGAAAGTTTGTATTTTTCATCATGAATATACTTGTATTGTAGGCACATCAGTATTAAAACTAGTCCTGAATAATGGTGCATTTTTGGCCAGAAATATTGAAAATATTGCTTTAAGAAACAGCTTGACAGGAATTGTGGAAAAAGGAAAGAAAAGGAAAAAAGGAAGCTCAGAAAAAAAAGTGGTTTTGTAGTTTTAAGAGTTTCCAGGGCTCCAGGGCTCCCAAGCTGGCAATGTAGTGGTTTAACATAATTATTTAAGTATGTTTTTAAATTCATGAGTCCTAAACCAAAATGCTCTGCGCAGCAGCAAACTTGTAATTATAGGAGTCTTCACAAACTTAAAGAATCACTCCTAATTAGAAAAAAAAAAACAAACAAAAAAAAACAAAACAAAAAAAAAAAACAAAAAAAAAACCATGTTACTAAAACATTTGTTTCATTACTTGATTTATTGAGAACAGCCTGACAGGGAATTGGTGAAAAAGGAAAGAAAAGTTTAAAGAAAAAAGAGAATCAAATCCAGGCATCACACGTGAAAGAAATTTTGTACATTGCAGCTAAATTCATCATAAAGCACAAAAGATTTAATACCTGTTTTTCCAAACAATTTAAGAGTTATTACATACAATAAATACATGAAAATATACCATTTGGTGAGGTAACCCTGGCTTATAGATACATGTAGAGGAAAGGCCTCATGTATCACAGCTAAGTGTAACAACAATGCTTTTGTACAATATAATAATGCTAAATGTAATACCAACCATAAATGATACAAATGTAAATGTAATAACTTACCCTACCATAAATGTCATACATAATTTTGCCGGTGATGATACCTTAACATTAAATGTAATATTATCAATGCTAAATGTAAATCAAAGGGCTCTTAAAGCCATCTCGTTAATGCGTTAGAACGTGAAGTTAACAAAAAAGAAGAATCTTGATTGGGGGGGGGGGGGGGGGGTAAAATCGAATGTTCAATCTTTCCGAAGAGTACATACGCGACAAAGATTTTATGAACAAGGCAATAATGTCATTTTATTCCGCGAGACATTTAGTTATTGAAGCAACGGATGAACAGGGATGAATTCACTTTACAGTAGAACAGAAAGTGGAGTCTTGCTAAATAAAGAACGTAAAGGCTACGGTATGAAGGCTTTAAAATTTATTTGCCGGTGACTGCAGAAGTGGTTAGAACTAGTGGAGGCTCATCAACGGTTTTTGACTGTGAAATGAGTGGTTGTAAGTGAATGTTATAAATAGCATTGTTGTGATCATCTACTGGTGCATTTGTAGGACATAAATAGGAAATATTCATAGGATAATTTTTTCTTTTGATTTTACATTAAGAACTCTTCGATTTAAAATGGCAATATCATGTTTAGTATGTTTTCCCTTTCTCATGCGATTAAGTAGCTCTGCAAATTTTTTGGCATCTTTTTGTCTCATTATTTCTAAATTCAAACATGGTTGAAACTGGAAAACTTGAATGTCGTGTGTAAAATGTATTGCCTCTAATATGGAAAGCAGCTTTCCCAGTTGGAGCTGTTTTCAAAACTTTAATATCACTGGATTTTCTCCTGCAATACTTTGAAATATTTGACTGATGAGTGCTTCATATGGCAATGATTCAATATTCCAAAACCGACAGAACAAAAGCCAAATCCAAACTCTTGCATAATCAAGCCGAAAGTTTTTTAGTTAGCTTAATCGGCAAAATCTTACCTTTCTAACATACTATTACATAATCATGACACCTCAACATTTAATACCCATTTAAAATTGAAATAACTCTTTCATAAATCAAACCGTAATAGCAATGATTCAGTATTCCAATGACTACTAAAAAAGGGACATTAATTAATTGTGCGCAAAAGTAAATCCATTGTATAATGCAATCAAATTACGCCCCTCCACATATGCCGAATCTAATATAAATGAGCAACAACAACATATTTTGCCAGGAGCCATAGTCACCGAAAGAAACCGTGAGCGTTGGCCCCACGCATGCAAAGCCATATTAAAGTCGTCTTGAGCTATTTTTCGCAGAAATTGCGCCACTATTGACGCAATGAAAGGCGCCGGCACCTACTACCTTACAATATTTGGCGAATACTTCGTATTTAGATGCAATCGTTCCAGTTTCTTTGCAATTTGGTTGGACCACATTTAGTACAACAAGACACAAATATGCGACGAGAGAGGCATGAAAATAGAACGCTTTTTATTTCCAATTTGACAGCCTTGTCTGATAAATGACCACAACTGGCTTCTTATTGGCTAAAATTAATTGCCAAATCGCTTAAGCTACCTGCTTTCGTACCTTAAACTTAACGAGAGTTCAATTCAATTGAGCTGACTCGCTTTAATAACTTTAAGCGAGTTGAAAAGCAACTCTTTTCACGAAATTTCGGTTGTCACTCGCTAATCGACCACATCTAGTACAACAAGACGCAAATATGCGACGAGAAAGACATGAAAATAGAACGCGTGCTTTATCTCCGATTTGACAGCCCTGCCGGATAAATGACCACAACTGGCTTCTCATTGGCTAAAATTAATTGCCGACTCGCTTTCCTGCCTTAACTTTAAGCAACTTTTCACGAGATGTCCGGTTGTCACTCGCTAAGCGACTTCACTTTACTATATATTTTAAAACATCGATAATTCATATATTCCATAGGGCCCGGTCTGTTAAATGTTGTTTGATGTTTAATATTTTTCTTGTAATTTATTCAGATGTGGATCGGCTGAAATATCTCTGTTTTCCGTTTTTCGATTAGTGGTACGTCTGTTAGCGTTAAGTGGCAGTCCCGCTAAAAGCGGTCCGCTCGATTTCGCGACCAAAAATAGTTTTCCTTTATTTTTTGCTGGTCAAAAGGCTTTGGTACACATGTTTGAAATACACAATTCTTTTTTTTTTCAAATTCTTTATTTTCGTCCTGCTACAAGCAAGAAACGAATTCAGGCCGTCTCGGCCCTTTCGACGGTACTATCCCCGGGGGGGGGGGGGGGGTACTCCCTATAATGGGCTATACGGGGATGCTCCGCCCGAAAGGGGTACCTTTTTGAGGCTGGAGGTATATGAAAGGGTAGGGATTTCACGAGTTGAAGTATATGAAAGGGTAGGGATTTCACGAAGAATCAGGAAAAGGCAGCGTAAACACGAGTTGAAGTACAACAAAAGTAGGGAAAACCGCCATCTAAGTGTTATAAAAAGCGCCTTTCAAAATATATCAAACAGACGCACATAAAGGCTATATGAAAGGGGTACCATTTTCAATGAAAGGTATATGAAAGGGTACCATTTTCAATGAAAGGTATATGAAAGGGGTACCTTTTCTGTCAAAAACGGTATATGAAAGGGTAAGGGTTTGGACCCTGGGGCGGAGCATCCCCGTACAAAACTTTGTTGAGTACCCCCCCGGGGGTACTTAAGAAGCAAGGGCTGACAACTGCGTAGAAAAAGTAACGCAACAATGGCATGATTGAGACCAAACCGAAAGTTTAAATGCAACTGCGGATAGGTATTTTGCCGTTATTGCGGATCGTCAGCACAGTGTAGCAACAAGTTCGAGTAACTAACCTGACTATGTAATGTCCACTTGGTTTTAAACTCCGGATATGACCCTGTCCACGTGTACAGCTTATGCCATACACAATGAACAAAACAGTTGGAAAATCATGCCACTGTTGCAAAACTATCTGCCAGAGAGAACATGGCCAAACCATGTGAAAAAACTGACGCAACATAACGGATGTTTCTACGTAGCGCGCCTCTCAAAAACCATCAATTTTAGTCTCCGATCACCGTCGAAACCCGGGGGGGGGGGGGGGACTCCCATATGAAAGGGGCGGGGATGCTCGTCTCGCTTAGGGGTGTAAATTTCATATCCAACATCATCACCAATATTTGGGTATAGGGGTGCCGCTGAGGGTCTGAGACCCTGACCCTGTTTAGGCAAAAACGAAACGAAAATACCTACCCTGTGTAGAACAACACCCTCTATTTTAGGACCCTGTCTAGGACACGACTCGTACGTGGTTATTAATCTGAGCTTTAAAAAAATAGTAGACGGATCTGAAACGAAAACGACTTCTAACCTTGCATGAATATGCTAATCACGACAAGGGAAGTCACCACAAGCACTACGTTAACAGGAACCATACCCTGTTTAGGACAGACTCGCGTTAAATTACCTTATTCGTACTAATTTTCGCGGGCACTTAATTTCGCGAATTTGGAACACGAATATTTTGCGAGCATTAATTTTCTCTATTTTGCAAAAAATGATAAATTTAGGGCATTTAAGGACGTTCGCGCCCAAAATGTTCCCACGTACAGATTTTTTTAAAACTTGCCATGCAGTAAGGTGAAGATCAACTATTGCCAAAATGACCAAAAAAGTGGGGGGTCACCGTGCTCGTTTTCGAGATAAGGCGCATTGAAGACCATGCGTTTTAAGAAGCTTTCGTTATTTAAAGACGATCTTAGCTAACAACTGTTAGCAATAGAAGAAGCTACTTTAGTGAAATTTAGATCAGGTAAACGTACTTAATTCAACACAACTAAGTCTATTACGTAAACTTTTGCATCTGATGTCGTTCATTGAGGAAGAATAGGCCTTGAAAAAGAAAACATATTAGTCTTGCCCGTCCACATTCAAAGAAAACTTTGGTCGCACGAGAGCAGAAAAGGCGAAATATTTGTAACTTCTCACGTACAGATTTTTTCTGTTTTTTTTGTTAAAATGGAGAAAATTAGGAAAGGAAGTGAACTACGGAAAGAAAAATGGGGGTCACCGGGCATCCAAGAGAGTAAAATGGCTGCGAAGTTCTCAAAGCGACCATCTATTCGCACTGTCACGTCATTGCGTGACATTTCCGAGAAGGCCTGGTTCCACATCTATCCCATAAAACTACACGCTCTTTACGTTCCATTCTATAAAGTGGAAAAAAGTTTGCGTTGGGTACGTTCCTGTTGATATTTCATGGGCTTTTAACGTTTGCGTGACATGCGCGAAAGAATGCGCAGTAGCAATGGGCGCGAACGTCCTTAATTTCGCGAAAATTGACAAAAGACAGACTTAGAAAACCGTTTTTTATTGAATGATCACTTAAATGACGATTGATTTGCAATCATGATTTGCAATTAGGTAATAGAAATAGCGTTTATAATCAGACAAATCAAGCAAATACTGCAAATCAATCAAATGCTAATGCATTATTGTACTTAATAAAAGTCAATTGTAAAAGTCAATTGTAAAAATATGATTTTAAATACCTATGCCATACAGTTCTGTTATAAATGCTTAACACCCTTGAAACAGAACAAAGCTATAGATGAATAATAATGAAAGACAATTTCAGTATGTCTTCCGATACTGCCTTGTGCAATGTCTATATTACTGTGGTGCACTGTCTATATCTTTAAATGGGTCTTCAGACGGAGCTAAGAGCTTGTGTTGGCTAATTATAAAGAGCCTGACCTAAATGGACATTTTGATGACTGCAAGAAAGATGTTTTAAAAGAGCTACATGTACAAGAAGAAGAAATGAGTGATTCGGATGAAGAAAGTGTTGAAGTAGAAGATAAAAAGACTGATGACAATTACCATGTAGCTATAAACGCAGTTAATCATTGATTAAAGCAATTATAGAAGTGTATTAAATTTCGCGTGTTTAATTTTCGCGTATCCTAATTTTAGCGAGTCTTTAATTTCGCGATTTTTTACAAATCGCGAAAATCGCGAAATTAAAGCCTCGCGAAAATTAGTACGAATAAGGTATATACCCTGTTCAGGACAAAAATGCCAAAAACCATACCCTGTCCAGCGGCACGTCCCCGTATAGGTCATATAAGGGAGTACCCCCCACCCCCCCCCCTCCCGCGCCGGGTCACGCTCATACAAAGCCTTTGAGCGGACAGCAAACTTTGTCTGAGTCACGCACCCCTTCTTTCACAAAATACTAAATAAGCTTATAACATGTGAGCCATAACATCTTTAACAAATGCATTACTGCATCCTTGACATGACCTCGGTCAAAGTGATTGTTGACATAAAGATCATGTTCTATTTCTCATTTAATTAAAATTGAAGTTTTCCAGCCTGTGTCATTCAAAGTTGATTATGCTTTTAGCAGCAAATCTTATCACTGAAAGAACAATGAACGATAGAAGAAAATCACGTTTCATTAATGTTTCATGTACAATGTAATTGCTCACTTCAAATTCTCTCTTCTCACTCTTCGGGGCGTTATGTTATGACATAAATCTTCCTTTTTTCCCAACAGACTAGAGATCCCAACGGCAGATGTCTAATTGGAAACGGTCCCATCAGCATAATTCGTTGAAATATCAGATTGCAAATGATCAATATCATCCAACAAAATTGAGGGAATACTTTCCCAAATTCTGCATGTATTACAAGCAGAAAGTTTTCCACTAATTTAGGCTGCTCTATCTAGTGTAGAAACTCTCTTCTCTGCAGAATCGAGACATCTTTGTTCTCGCGCTTCGCGCTCGTGTCTCGCGCTACGCGCTCACGCCCCAAAACCCGCTTGAGCGCCCCCGACCGAGAAGAATGGCTCGTTTTAGGCGTATTTGTCTCATTCAATACAACCGTATTGAATGAAAAATCACTTAAGGTCGGATTCTCGCTATGTCATTCCGGCTATAATTTTTCGTACGGGTTTCACCCATTTTAATCTATTAATACCAGCTACGAAAAGCGCGTGAAGCATTTCTCATAGACAAAGCAAAGACGTTAGAACCACTTGGAATCAACAGACGCGACGAACTTCATTAACTTTCTTATCACTAGTCAGTTTAGTTTATCACCCGTCAAACCCTTCACCAATCATATTCATCGTTTTGGTTATTCTTTAGTTTTTTCAAAACCACTTGTATAACGGTTTTACAGTTGTAATCATTTATAGTGCTAGCCCCTGAAGAAGCTTTGTTTTGCAAAGCGAAATATTGGGCACTATTATATTCCACTTTTATTTTATTTTATTTGCTTCTGCTTCTGCTTCTGTTTTTCTGCCGTAAGGATCAGTTTGCCGTTTTTTTTTTTCCTTCACTTAGTATAGAAATAGGTCAGTGTCTTTCAAAACCTCTTTAAACGCTCACAAGACAATTCACCCTTCACGCTTTCCTCCCACACCGCTATAAACGAAAACCCTTTACACAAACAACCTTTTAATCAATTTATTAGCCTACACACATCCGAATTTACTTCTCCTACACCACATATTACCTTATCTACTCTCAAATCTCCATAACTTGCGATATAGATCGTGTTTTGATTGGTTATTTCCAAATCACTGCGGTCAGTTAATATTGGTGGGAGTTGGTGGGCGGAAGAGCCAGAACAATGGACTGTCTACAGGCGCTTATTTTTTTTCCTCCCCTCGTCTCGCGCTTCGCGCTCGTGTCGCGCTTCGCGCGAAATGCTTTGCTCGCCCCGCTTGGCTCATAAAGCGCCTGTCATGCAGGCTAGGGTCTATTAAGTCACGATTTACTAAATTACTCTTTTAAACACGGATCAATCTCTGACACACAACGTCAAGGAATTATCCGCCTGCTTTACAAGAAGAACGACAAGTTAGACTTGAAAAACTGGCAACCAATTTCTCTGTTAAACACAGATTATAACGTTTGTACTAAAGTAATCAAACATGCGTGATTCCTGACCGCAGTATTTTTAAAAGCCTTTTTCTGGTCTGGCGTGACGGAAGGTTTTGCCGGTGTCGGACTAAGGAAAGCCTTTAGGGGAATCGGCGCTTGATAACGGGGGAAAACTAACTCAAATGGGCAACTCGCTTGCAAAGGAGAGCCGTCTCTCTCGGTAGGTACGGGATCAAACCACGAACTGGTACGCAACAGGAAGGCGATCAAGAAACCTGACTTGCGGTTCCAACAGCGTTTATTCCTGACTTGTGACTTTACGATGTAATCAAACGATGTAATCCAACTAACAATTGCAAACTAGGTTCTTATACTGGTATACGTAAGGTACAAGTGTTCAACACAAAGGAACATAATGAAAGTGTCAAGCGAAATTCTTTGAGCTCAGCAAAAGTAAATTTCAAAATATATTTTTAACCCAAGTGTCCATTGTTCATAAAACTATTTTTAAAAGTAATCTACATTTGAAAACCCTAAAACAAAGAAGTAGCAGAAAAGCCAAGTCAGCAAGCGGCTTTTTAAGCACGGAATGGTGTCGTATCAATAGATTTGCAAGGTCGGCAAATAATTTGTACGGCACGTACTAGCGATGTACCATTATCGAGTTATTCACCTACAACAAAAGCTACTAAATTTAACTTCGATGAGTCAGCTAAACTATTCATACTGAAAAAACAAAATGACACCATTACTTGCCAAGTCGTTGATTAGTTAAATAAAACCGAAAAAACACCGTGAGTGCCGGACGAGACTAATTTAGAACAGTAATAACAACTATTGTGTGTACAGCTTGATACGTGAAAAATCAGCTAGACATGATAAATTTACTAACAAGGTGTCAACTTGAATGGTGGAACGAACCTAATTAAGAACGATAAATTAACTCAAGGTAAACTATTGTTCAGAAGGTAGTACATTTTAGTATGAATGAAAGCACGACCTGGTACAGTAATTGAATGCTTTTCTAAGAGGTTAAAACAATTAAGTTTGATTGTCAAAAACAAAACCCTGTTGACTTTTAGAAGATTAAATTTCGATGAATAGCACAAAAGCTTATAATAAAAGCGAATTTCGTACCAAGCAAAACCTTTCACAGCTGAATGCGGAGTAAACCAAGCTGAATTGATCCATAGGAACTTTTTAACAGTGAACTCTCATAGCTCATAACTCTCATATAACAGTGAACTCTCATAAACTCCGAGGCGACCGACACAACAGTCATTTGTATTCCCGATTCAACTCCAGACATGTCCTCAAAAGAACCAGAGACTGTTATCATAATACTGTTACGTTTTTACAACAACGTACAATAATTCACTCACTAGTTTTCTCGTTGTTTATGTTCATATTGGCGCCAGAACAGCAACCATAACTATAGGAATTATACAAACCTCCGGTCAGGAAGTAAAATTGCAGTTGTGCACGGTAGCTAAATCAACTATGACGTCTTTCCCATACTATTGCACAATCAAACCGTAATAGCAATGAATAGATCGTTTTCACTCACGTGACAAAAATCTTGACAACCGTTGCTACGCCGCCATATTGGTGTACCAAACTGTAAACAAACCCGAGTCGCGTCCTCTTAATTATACGGGTGCTGTGATCAATTATTCGATGTGGAAGCAAAAGCGGTCAAGATAGGGGCATTTATTTCGCTTGAGGACGTTCTGCAGTTATGAATCAAAGTAAAAAAACCGTCAAATTGCCGCAAGAGAGGCGATCGCGATGGATTTCTGCAATTAGTCTGGCGGAATTCTTACGGACGAGTTGAACAACAGTGTGAAAAGCCATGCCAGATATTTTGTTTCTGGACAAGCGGCTATAACAGGGATAGATAATGTAGAGTGGGTTTCATTAATACTCGGAAACGACAAAAAAAGAGCAAGATGGTGAGAAACGTCGAACAAGCGTCACAGCGAGAACGGAGAGAGGAATCCTGAAAAGGAACAAAAAAAGCCAAAGCGATTGTAGCCGAAAAAATCGCAGCAAAGAAATGCAAACTAAATGAACCCGGAGGGCAAATGTCTGATATTGTGTACGACAACGAATCTCCAAAAGCTAAAACCGAAGCCCCCAAGAATATTTCATGCCTTGCCCTTCTTAAATATTTCATAGTTTCGCTTTTTCTTTTACGCAAATTCGACCAAAACATTCTCGGCTGTCGTTTGCGCTAGTGCGATTTCCGTTTTTATGGCTTCGATACAGACCTAAAACTCCCTGATAAAGTCTACAATGGTGTGTGGGAGAAATAAAGAACTTTCGCAGCTTATAGTTCGCAAGTGCTGCCCAGAAATCCATCTTCCAAACTGATCTTTAAAAATTCTCCACTCGCATGTACACAACTTGTGTACATGACTGAGTTTATCATTCAGTTTTGTCTATGCTTCTTGGTCAGTTCCAAACGAACACAAGCCATATAATTTGAACAGGATTCTGCTTGTCCAGCCTTTCAGCCGGCCTGGGCATTGAGCAGACAAAACTGTTCCTTCTCTTTCCGTGTTGATTGAAATCGAGGTTTTGAGTCAGCTGGAAATTTCTCACATTGCAGCAATGATTTGTCTTTGCAGTACGCTAACTATAAATACGGACACTGTTTTATTATAAACTCATAGTTTAGGCTTCGGAAAGCTTTAAATTGCTGGTGGGTGTAAAGGCTGTTGATTCGACTATTTGAATAGGAGACAAGCAATCCGGCCAGCAAAGAAATTTCAACATGATGATTCTAATTGCCGAAATTTTCTCGAAATAACGCTGCTTAACTCGCGTTTCCAACTTCTTAGCACGTTCCGAAATGGGAAAAGAACAAGTCAAATAAAGATTTTCCCCAAACTTTGCTTAACATCCAGAAGTATTCATTTCTTAAATGCGACAACTGTAAGATATGACTTGCATTTGTACGCTATTACTGCTATTACGCAATCGAAAGTGGTACACCAATATGGCGGCGGATCTGTCGTGACGTCACGTGAAAACGATCTATAGAAAACAACGCAAAGTTCATGCTATTTTGCTCTGCCATACCGCTCATATTAAAACACAAACTTTCCTGTCCCATTTAACTTTCTTAAAACGTCTCCATTAGTAAAATACACCGTGAAATTCTCAAACTACGTTTCCCATGAAAACGCATTTGACCTATTTTTACCCTTTTAACTTTACGACAAATGATTGAAACTGATAGGTAACGTGAGATATCGAAATTTAAGAAGGACTAATACCTTTGCGGTAGCGTAATGTGAGATATGACAAGTTCATGACAAGTTCTGACATCCCAATACCCTAGGGAAATTAACAATAGGTCCGGGGGTGCTCCCCAAAAATTTTAGGTGCAGTATGTGACGCCCTTCTTGAAATCCTAACCGGTTTAACCAACCATATCTTCAATGCCCTAATATAGCTTCTATAAAGAAGAAGGAAGACACCCCCCCGGACAAAAGTCCACAAAATTTTGTTAACAACTTTTGTCCCTTTTTTCGTGACTGACTCCGAAATCTCGCTTAATGCGCATGCGCATTAACGAGATAAAAACCTATTAATAATTATTTATTCAAAATGGCTAAGACTGGCTTAAATAAATCAAAGTGGATGGTAGGGCCAAGTATAATAAATTGTATTTCACAGAGACAATATGGTGGCCAATCTATTTATTTCTTTATTTGTACATGTATGTTAAAATTGTTAGCCTTATGGGCCTCGTTTACAGGCCCTGTTTTAGAGGTCACTTTAATGTCCCTGTTCCGATTGAAGGACGAACTATTGACTCTGCTGATTAATTAATAACTCAAAATAAAAACCACCAGACATATCTGGCATTATATAGGGGGACACCGCTCAGTGATTGGCGTGACAGGCGACTTCCATTGTGTGACCTATTAAAGCCTCACTTGTCCTGGCACTAACGAGCTGAAAGCTTAGGCCAACAACACATTGCAGCGACAGCACACCTAAGGACAGCAACACCCCAGCACACTGAGAAGAGTATTGGCAGGTTGAAAAACTAGAGCAATATGAGCTGCAACCTAGGCCAGCAACGCACTACAGCAGCGGCACTATGAACTGAAACCTAAGGCCAGCAACGCACAAACTAAAGAGATTGTCTCTTTAAAAACTGACTGACGATTTTGGTTCGAAAAATAAACTTCTCTGGTATGGGGTTATTTAAAAGCCTTCAAAGTACTGTCATAAAAATGCAATTCATTTGATCGAAAATAATAGCTTATTTTTTTACGATGTATGTAACTTTCACGTGGTCGGTACATGTACTAGTTTTATGCCGCTGAGACCCGAATTAATCACAAACATTGCCATCGCTGTTAAAAGATAACAATTCACTGGAGAGGCCCAATTATTTTTTCAATCTACAGATGCATCATTGTAGTTTGCTCAGCTGTATCTCAGATCTAGATCAGTTTCTTATTTTAACAGTAAACAACAGGTTATTTTACACAAATATTCGGCTTCCAAGCGAAACACGAAAATAGCTCAACTTTAAGGATAGTTTTTAAAAATGTGGCACCTGATTGAGGCCCCGTCCACACTAATGCGTTTTCGTTTGAAAACGCATACTTTTTTGTCTGTTTTTACCGATCGTCCACACTAAAACGATCAAAAACGGAGATGTTTATCTATGAAAACAGAGGTTTTCGAAATCGAAAACGCTTTTTAGAGTGGAAACTTTTGAAAACGCAGGTCTGCGTCTATCGTTTTAGTTTGGACGGCAAAAACGAAGCTTTCCAAAAAACGCTTACGTCACAACTCATTATGCAAGCTCAGCCCCAGTTGCAAACAAACCAGTATTCAATATGGCGGACAAGCTTGTGTTTATGGTGAGTTAAATGTGACTTTAAACTCATTTGTTACCTTAAGTAAAAGTTTCACTTTATCATCTGTCCAGATGAAGTGATCTGCTTCCTTTTCTGACGTCTTTTTCTTTACAGATTTTGCCATTTTTACTGTAGACTTTGCGAGCTAGAAACGCGTGACGCGTAGTAACGCGTAGTATCGCTGACGCCATTGGAGCATGCGCATCGAACAAGAACGATGTGAAAACGCTAGTGTGGACGCAGATCTTTTCATCCGTTTTCGCGGAACCAAAAACGGAGGTTTTCAAAACCGCATTAGTGTGGACGGGGCCTGAAATCATTCACGAGACTGAAATGAACATTTGAATATTTCTTTGTAATGTCCGAGATTTGAATGAAACCTTGAAGATCTCGCTGGAAAACACTTTGAAAGTAACCTGGGCCCGGTTGTTCAAAACCCCGATTAGGGCTAATCCACGATTAAATATGCTTATCCTCGATTAATTTAAATAGTTGATTAATTTCGGTTGCTCAAAGCCCGATTAGTGCTAACCCACGATAAAACGAAAGGTTAAATTTAACCCACCCCGCTAGGTGGATTAATTCCTTAATCGGCCGATTAAGAAAATAGAAATTATACAAAATGCCGTACTTGTTGTATGGTTGTGTCGCTGTGGATAGGCGAAGAAAACAGAAGCAATTTCGTCACCTAGGATTCACAATCGACGGCTTCACAAACGATGAATTAAGAGCAAGATATCGTTTCGGTAGAGAGTCCTAAATATACATCACTAACCTCCTAGCAGAAGACCCGCCGCTGGCCGTGAGTGGCAAGTGCAGACTTTTCGTCGCCATATTCAAATTGTTTACATGTAATAGTCACGTTATCAGTGAGGCTACTTCACAAATGTTTTTTTTTCTTCTTAACCTCGCACAGCTAGCATGACAAATTTTGAAAGGCCGTTTTGAATACTAAGCAAGGAATGTACCTTTGTTCGCATTTTTACACAGAAAGTGAATGTTTCAATCAGTGAACTTACCTGTACTGTTTCAAATCCTTGCAATCCGGTAAAAGACGGCGTCTCGCTAAACATGTCAATAATTTTAAACGTCGCTTCGGACGGATTGGTTCCACTTGAGTTTTGAACATTTTATGACGTCATTTTTATGGTAAATAAGAGTATAGACCATGAAAAAATGCGGTCAAATAAATGAACAGAGATTTCCGAGCTCAATTTACTCACAAAAGCGTTTCTCCACCGAGCAAAACCATGTGCCGTGGTCACGTGACTCGACACAGAGGACACAGGGTACCCATGCGAAAAAACAATAACCACAGGATTATAACATTGTCTTCAGAATTTACTGGGCCGCAAATCGGCCCAAACATCCTGTAATAATGGGTGATGTAGTTAATTGGCATTTTGTTTTAAGGGATACAGCTGGTCACGAGAGATTCCGTACTATAACCACTTCATACTACCGTGATGCCATGGTAAGCTAACTGCTGTTGGTATGAGTATATTATTGCAACGTGTCCCATGAAGTTCACATTGAACTTCATGGGACACGTCGCGGGGACAAAATGTCCCCAAATTTGGTGTTGCACAATTATGATAGTATCAGTTCACACGAGGGGACGTGTCGCTGCAACATGTCCCTGAGACAAGTCCCCGCGACATTTTCATGTGGTGTGCAAGCGCTATAATTTTTTCCCTGCTACATGTCTCCGCTACACTCCCTGCTACATGTCCCTCAGTGTGTACTACACAAATTTTTGTCACTGCTACATGTCGCTGCGACATGTCCCTGCTACATGACCCCTCGTGTCTGACCACCTTTAATCTTAGAAGCATCTACAGTCAACCAATCCCCTATAAATTATTGCGGACATGCACCTTCAAGAACTGAAAGATGTGGTGTCTATACTACTTAAAGTCCCTAATGAAAGGAGTTATTCAGTTCAGTAAATCTTATTTGCCGAGACTTCATCTTTAGGTGTCTAACTGGATGGGTGTTCTTAAATAATAGGAGAGCTGAGTTACACATACACAGACCTGTGTGCAGTTTTGGATCTGTCTGAAAAATTTAATTTACAATCTTTATTGAGTACTGCATTTTATGAAAGGAAGCAACAGTTATGTTTATCTCATATCATTGTGAACTTTGAAAATTAAAGAAGCATTAGTTCTAGAAGTTATTTTTTGAAGTACTCATAATCTTGAGCTTGTGCTTGTGCTTGGTTTCTGTAGGGATTCATGATTGTTTATGACATCACAGACGAAAAAACATTTGAAAACATCACCACAGAATGGATAAGAAGTATTGAAGAGGTAAGTTGACTTTGTTTGGCACTGATCCGGGTTAATATAATTAAAAGTCTACAACATTACAAACCTTCTGGAATGTGTTCTTGTCTATCTGACTACACTTAATGTATACAAAATGCTGTGGCGTTATATATAAGGCACAGAGCAGTCAGTACTGTAACTCTCACTGTGGTGTCAGACATACATTTTGCGTATTTTTCTGGACTGGTTGTCTAATGGCTTGATATTTATTTGTTTTCTAACAACCCTCGGCTATATTAGCCAAGTGAACCCAAAAATTATGGTATATAAAGAATCAGTCAAAGGGTGGGATTAAATCAGAATTTTGGGTAAAAAAAATTATATCAGTGTAATGATACGGGTCGCTAGCGAACTACACTTGAGACTGAACACACTTTTATTACAAGAAAGCTACAAGAATGAATCAATTTCACAAGCACATGGAATATATAACTATATGGTAACTGCGCATGTGCGGGGAAGCTGGAGACCGAAAGCGGAAGTCCAGTTACAAAACCTAAACTATGACATCTCTCTCTTTCTAGAGAAAAGATCATGGCAGAAAGTTCTACATAACCACTGAATGCTAAATTCCTACTTGACAACACTATATAATTATTGTGAGCTAAAGAAAGAGAACAATGTTTTCATATCTTATAAGACCAAGGGTTCACATAGGTGAATTCCAGTTTACAGATTCAGCCTGTCTGGTGGTTTCACAATTCTGCTAGATCGGCGAAGCGTGTTGCTTGGTGGGATGCAGGGGCTACTGATAGATGGGCCTGCATGCTTGGACTCGGGGCCGCTGGGTACAGGTTCTGGTGAAGGGAGCGGATCCCTCGTTGAGGTGTCTGGCACATCACCCGTCGTTGAGGTGTCTGGCACATCAACCGAGGCTTGAATCTTACTAGTTGGGTGGATGTGTCGCCGGTTACGGGTGAGGGTAGAACCACTTTGCATGTCGACAACATATGAGCGATGATACTCCGCTGCATCTTTGATTGCACCTGGCTCCCATGTTTTGCTTAACGGATCACAAACGCGCACTGGGTTACCCGGATAAACTGGTGGAAGCGACTTTGCTGATCTGTCGTAATACATCTTCTGTTGGTCTTGCTTCATCTGAAGCCTGACATTTATATCTCCGTCCGCAACAGGGTGCAACTTCAGGTTAGGGAAGGAAGGAAGGTTGGTCTGGTATACCCTTGAATTCAAAAGCTCAGCAGGTGATGGAAGATGGTAATCAGGAGGTGTCGTCCGCAGACACAACATGGCTAAGTGGGGGTCTGCACCTGACTCCTTGCACTTCTGCATAAGGTTCTTGACCGTTTGCACATTTCGTTCAATGAAGCTATTTGCTTGAGGGTAGTATGGGCTCGTGGTTGTGTGGGTGAATCCGTACTGCCGGCTGAAGTCTTGGAATGCAGCAGAAGTGAACTGTGTATCGTTGCCTGTCACAACCTTGCTGGGGATTCCCTGCTCCTCGAAGATTGATTTCAGATGAGCAATGGTGGTGTTTGACTGGATATTATTCAGTTTTCGGACAAGAGGAAACTTGCTATAATAATCACAGACAAGCAGGTATGCAGAATTATTCCAAAAGAATAAGTCGGAACCGACGGTGTGCCAAGGCCGCTGCGGAACATCATGTGGGTGAAGAGGCTCTTTCACGTTTGCACTCTGGTGGCGCTGACACGGGGCACTTCCTTTAACCATCTCGTCGATATCTGCATTAATACTTGCCCAAAAGACGGATCCCTTCGCCCTCAATTTGCATTTTTCGGCGCCCTGGTGGGCATAATGTAGCTGCTCAAGCACCACTGGCCGAAGGGTCTTGGGAACAACAATTCGTGTCCCTTTGAGTACCAGTCCATCAGCAACGGTGAGTTCATCTCTGTAATTCCAGTAGGGGTGCAGATAAAACGGGCACTCAGCTCTCTTGTCCGGCCAACCCTGCATAATTCGTGTTCGCAAGGAGCTCAGTACGATGTCTTTGGCAGTTTCATCTCTGATCTCACTGATCCTGGTTGGGCTTGCGTTAAGGTGCAGGTGCAGTTCATGCACTTGTACGTCAATACCTGCGATTGCGCTGCCTACACATGGGCTGATTCGCGACAGGGCGTCGGCCAGTGGTATCTTCTTTCCGGGGACATACCGTATTTCCGCATCGTACTTCTGTATACGGGGCATCATCCGGGAAATGCTTGGTGGGGCACTTCTTAAATATCGCCTCTAGCGGTTTATGGTCAGTTTCTACAATAACATGCCGGCCATAGGCAAAGTAGTGTAGCTTCTCCAGGCCGTGAACCACAGCAAGCATCTCTCTCTCGATGTTCGAGTATCGGGTTTCAGTTTCCGTTAACAGTTTGCTTCTGTACTCAACAGGGCCTTTATCCTGGATCAAAACTGCCCCAAGACCACGCTGCGATGCGTCCACTTGGATTACTACTGGTTTACTGTTGTCAAAATACTGGAGGGAACTGGGTGAGGTGACCAAACTCTTTATTTTCTCCAGGGCTGAGCTGTGCTCTGGTCCCCACCGGAACTCACTGCTTTTCTTTGTTAGGTCCCACAGGCTTGCCGAGAGTGAAGCTAGGCTAGGCATGAAACGGCTGAGGAATTGCGTCATTCCCAAGAAGGTTTGGCCATGGAGATCTGCTAGACTTTTCGAAGGGTCCATGTTGACAATGGCTTCGACTTTCTGTGGGTCTAGCTTAAGGCCATCAGCACTTATGACATGACCAAAGAATGGTATCTCTGTGCATCTGATCTTGCACTTGTCAGGGTTAAATCTCAGACCAGTTTCTCGCGCACGTGCCATAACAGCTTGAAGATTTCTATCGTGATCGCTTCCATCTTCCTTGTATCCGCACACAACAATATCATCTACAATGCCAGTGACCCCAGGGAGGTTACTGAAAGTCTAATCAACCTTCTTCTGAAAGATGTCCTGTGCGCAAACCAAACCAAATGGGAGTCTTAGGAACCGGTATCTCCCATGTGGTGAATTGAAGGTAGTAACCATTGAGCTCTCGTGGTCCAACTGAATATTCCAATAGCCGCTACGAGCGTCAACTATCGAGAAAAACTTTGCACCATTCAGCTTTGGAAGCACTTCATCTAGTGTCGGGGTGCAGTGATGAGGGCGCTTGATAGCACGGTTTAGATCCTTTGGGTCAAGACATAATCTGAAGCTGCCATTACTCTTTGTGACACATACTAGAGAATTGACCCAGTCTGTGGGTTCATCCACTTTGGCTATGATTCCTTGGTCTACATGCGAATCAAGTTCCTTTTTTAGAGGCTCGCGAAGGGCTTCGGGTACTCGTCGTGGCGGGTGCACTACAGGAGGGACAGTGGGGTCCATAGTGATGTGGAATTCACCTTTGAAACATCCGATACCCTCGAAACAATCTAGGTACTGTGAGAGTAGCTTTGCCTTAGCTTCTGGATTCCCAGCGCGCTTAGAAGTGGAGCCTGGAGATGAAGGCGACTGCTTTTGAGTTGATATGCTACAGTGCAGAGTCACAAGATTCATATCAGTGCAGGTTGGAAGCCCTAGGATGGTAGGTCCTCCAGCATTAACTACATGAAAAGGATACAATTTTGATCGGCCATCATGTTCGAGGTTGAGGGTACATGTCCCATAGTGTTGCACACTGTTACCACCAAATGCGGTGATAGTGGTAGTTGACGGGGTCAAACCGATAGGTGCTCCACTTGAATCGCAGGGCGAGTCAGGACATAACTCCTTGAAGATACTAACAGGAATGACATTTCCCTCTGCACCTGTGTCCACTTTGCACACCAAGGGTACACTGCGCTGCCCAATACTAACTTGCACCTTGACCACTGCCTGTTTGTTGTTCGCTTCTAAGCCATCTACAGTTAAGGAGTCAAAATACAGTTGAGGTATATCTGGAGTGTTTCCTTGAGACCAACCTTCCTTCCTCTGTCACGGTGTGAACAGGTAGACTTGAACTGGGCTTGCTTCTGTCCTTGTTTGGACCATGGCTTTGTTTCCTTCTCATAGGGTTCTTTACTTTGGCAGAACGACAGACTTTTTTCCAATGGTTTGGCTTGCCACAAGCCTTGCACTCACTTCCATATGCTGGGCATAGGGCTTTCTTGGACAGGTCATGCTGAGTTCCACAACTTCCACAGAGTTTTGATTGAACTTGTTTAGCGGGGTTCGAGGGTTTTCCCTTCTGTAGTGCATGTATTGCAGTACTGCTCGTGTTTCCTCGGATATCTTGTAGTTGCTGGTCCGTTGCCTCCTGTGTCCTCGCAATATCTATGGCTTTGTCGAGGGTGAGCGTTGCATCTTGCTCGAGGAGTTTTGATTGAACATGAGCGCTTTTTGAGCCGAAAATTAAGGCGTCAATAATATGCTCTTCCGCGTTGGCGAACTTGCATTCATTCACGAGGACCCGAACCTTCTTGAGAAACGAATCGACGGTTTCATCCTTTTGCTGCTGGAGAGTACGAAGCTTGTACCTCGCCAGCCTGAAATTACTTTTAGGAGACACGTAGTTCTCGAATTTCGACCAATACGTATCGAGTTTCTTCTTCTCGTCGGCGGTGAGCGACCATGTAGATGCAAGCTCTATCCCTTCCTCTCCTGACCAAATTAGAAGGTAGCTGATCTTTTCCTCTTCGCTTTTGTCACTTAGCGGGCCTTTGAAGTACAGTTCAGTGAGTGCTTTGAACTTTTTCAGGGCTTGAGGCGCGTCGGAACTGTGCCAGTCCATTCGAGGAACAGGTAAGCCAGCAAGCTCCGCCATTTTGTAAATATGTGGCGTGGCGATCGACGATCGGAGATCCAAAATGTGCGGTTGTGTACACCGTCCTGGTGTTCTAATTCACGAAGAAATCAGCACGAAAACATTGTACCAACGATCGCTTGTCTTGTCCTGACACCATGTAATGATACGGGTCGCTAGCGAACTACACTTGAGACTGAACACACTTTTATTACAAGAAAGCTACAAGAATGAATCAATTTCACAAGCACATGGAATATATAACTATATGGTAACTGCGCATGTGCGGGGAAGCTGGAGACCGGAAGCGGAAGTCCAGTTACAAAACCTAAACTATGACAATCAGTGATGAAAAAATACACCTCGTTACAACCCTGTCATAATCTCCTACTTTCTCATGTACCGATAACTTGAAGATCGCAGAATAAAAGCTGTATTCTAACTGGAAACTGCATAATTTGATTGACAGTCAGTTTGTCGAGGAAGAAGAAAAAAATCGTATAACCACATGCAGCTTTAAAATGGTTACAAAAAATTATTATTATTATTATTATTATTATTATTATTATGATTATTATTTTATTAGTGGAGCTCTGCGGGCCGAAGGCCCGCGCGTAGCCCCATACTTATAGAACCGAGGCCCGTCATTTTTCATGGTCATGGCTAGCGGAATGTTTCGCGGGCGCGCCTGTGCCCGCCGCCGGCCCTCCGCCGCCCCTCCGCCGCCGTCGCGCAGGACTAGCTCGCGGGCGCGTATGACGTCGCAAAACATGCGCGTACGACGACATGTTGAAACCAAAGCGAGGCTTTGTTTTTCGCGCGGTTACACGGCCGAAAGCCACGTCAGCTGGAAATTGCTGTGAATTTACTAAGCGGAGAAAACCGTTTAAATTAAAGGCGTTATTTCCCTGAATATTTCGCGGTTTGCTACTCAAGACAAGGATACTAATTAAGGGATACTCAGAAGCCGCTTTAGTGGAAAAAGACGAGCTTTCAGGGATAAAATCTTGCTTCGAGGAACTTCATGTATTTAATACGTTTTTATCAATGGGGGAGATGTTTATTTTTACGGATTTCAGAACCAGAAGCGGAGATTTGAATTTCCAAGCAAGCGAGGGACTTAAAGGTAAAACAGATTACATTTTTCGATGAGAATTTATTTTGATATCAATGTGTGAGTGACTTTTTCTTTGTGTTATTGTTAGTTTTGGAGAATTGTTTTTAAAACGTGCTTAACTTCAGTTGTATAGATTTCTTGAATTTCATCGAAGGCAGCCCGAACTCGCGCTATAAATGGTACGTGTTTTGCCTTTAAACATAAACTAAAGGAGATTTGAATAAAATTTTTTGAAAGAAGATTGTGTTGTCCATTTTTATGTGTTTGTTCATTCATAACATAGATTGAAAAGCGATTTTATGTAAACAAAACAAGACTTGGATTTTATACTTTATAGTTCTATATCCTCTCGCATCGCCCTATGCATTTGTATTTTTGCAATTTTGATTTTCAAATCAGTTTCTCGGGCAATTTTTGACAAGCAACAGGTGTATTTTATTCGGAAAGTAGTCGTACTAGTTATTGTAGACGGAGAAAAAGTTGTTTTTGTGAACTTTTGTACTGTGCAGACGGTCGCGTAATACTGTTTTAGAGAATTGCTAAAAGTGAAAAATAGCCTTCGTCAATCTTAATTCTTGTGCTTCCGACCTTTTACCTTAGTTAAGTTTCACCTTAGTTAAGCTTGTTCACAGAGCGACGCTGTTAGGCTCAGCCTATCTATATATATTATTCCTTAAGGGTACAGTGTACCTTCGGGGGTGTCTCGAGTGTAACAGCTCTAGCGTCTCAAGATTAATCTAAAGATACGTTCACCCCTTAGGGCGTAGCTAGGATTTTCAAAGGGGGTTCACACTGTGTTGCACCCAGGGTACTTGCCAGATTATCATGTCGACATCCACGCTGTGTTTTACTAAAATTATCTCACAAAGGGGGAAGCTGGCTATCTAAATATACCAATCATTGGCTGCGGCCGCACTAGAGAGTTAACCGGGTTACAGTCAAACCTGTATATAGCGGTCACCCTTGGGAAATGGCCAGGTGACCGTTATATACAGGGTGACCGCAATATACAGGTTTCCTTTAAACTGAACTGGAAGTTAATGAATAACTTTTTTATGTGGAAATAATCACTCAATTTACATTTTGTTAACAATAACAATTAACAGCAACGTTCATAATATGAGTAAAAGGTCCCTAAAATGTCCGTATAAGAAAATAAAAATAAAATGTCTGAAAGAAGAGGAATTTGACGCGGAGCGCTATGGTCTATAAAACAACAGCTGTCAAATCGACAAGTACAGTGTAATAATCAGGGAACTACGCAGAAATCGAACGTGAATACAGTCTGGTATGGAAAATACGGGTGTTAGTTCGAAGACAGAAACCAACCGTATTGTTTGAAAGCGATGTGACCCGCTCTCGAGAGCAGGACATCGGCACTTTTGTTGCCTATTTGTTGCTATCTGTCGCAACCATGTGTCGGACGCAGGCGATGACTTGTAGCTACATGTATTTGTAGTTGTATTTAGTATAATATTTGTATTTGTGTGCGACCCCTGCCTTGATAGCTACTGATTTAATGAGCTGTTGAATAAAGCTTGTCATGATTCGCTAATGGTTTGATCGTAATCCAATTTGGTGACCGTTATATACAGGTAAACAATAATGAAATTGTGGATTCGGGAAGTCAAAAGGGTGACCGCGTCCGTTATACATATACAGCTGTTTCGAGAAAGGTTGTCGGAAAAAAGCGTAAAAGTGCACGCGACAATCCCGAAAGGTATTGTGGGTAGTTTTACGTGACTTCGGCATTTTAGGGAAATCTGAAAAAATGGCACAAGACACCATGGACGTATGTTTGCGAGTGTTAAGAGAAAGCAACAAAAGTAGGTTCGACAGCTACAGTGTCAGGAATGTGCCTTGCTTTGAAACTGTTATTCAATTGAAGCAATACTTTTTGCAAAATTGTAAAGCGGAAATTTTTCCAGCAACCGACACGACTTTCCAGATCGGCTACTACGTCGAAGAAAAAAAAGAAATTGTCTATATCGTCCGAAATCCAGCTCGCCGAGTTGTTTTCTTTGGTTAAAAACGGGAAGGTAACAATGTGGGTAGATCCACATAAAGACGTTCTAAGAAGTTCTTTGGATAAAAAGAGAAAAGGTAAGGAACACTATAAGCCACGTTTCGGCACGTTTTGTTGCACCTGAAGTTCGGTGAGATTTCTTTCAAATGTTTAATTACAATTGTTATGATTATTACTAACTACTCTCACTGAATTTGGTAATCCCAATGGTAACGAGGACGGAGAGGGAGAAGACAGCTACGAGTCTTGCTTAGCACGGCTAAAAGGGAAGCATGACTTTTCTGAGTTTAAATTGCGCTGCTGGGCGCGGATGGTGGTAAGGAAATTTTAATTGCCGGGAGTAGTTTTCACTTTTATTGGTTAGATTTCATATCCACCATCAAGGTATATTTTCTATAAGATTGTTTACTTCTTATTTTCTAAACTGAGTTTTCAATCAAGTGTTGTTTGACAAATGTTTACAAAAATTAGCATAAAACGCATGCTTTGCACGCTCTTAAGACTGAAATAGACTGGACTGCTTGAAGCAGCTTCCATAATCACGAACTCCACGTGTGGATGCATGGCAAAACTGTTTAACGATTTTACTTCGCCAGTATTCAGGCATTTGAAATATAGCGCTCCACCGTTCTTGGCGATATGAATAAAGTAGCCGCTACTTCATCCACGCTATATCCTAAAAACGCATTTATCCATATGGGCCGCCATCTAAGATCATCACTGCACGGACGAGGCATCGCGGGTCTGATATACTTATTTGACTCGTTAAAATTCATTGATCATATCCCAGATTACCTTTCGGGATTGTCGCGTGCACTTTTTCGCTTTTTTCCGACAACCTTTCTCGAAACAGCTGTATACAGGTGACCGCTAGATACAGGTAAACTTTACAGTAAATATAAGGCACGATTTTCGGGAAGTTGTTCGGTGACCGTTATATACAGGGTGACCGCTATATACAGGGCCGTTATATACAGGTTTGACTGTATTTTTTACCCGAATTTAAAGATGACAGTACGCAGCTCTTACAAGGTCTTCTCTGATTTGCTGAGAAAACAATAGAACAACAACACAACAATTGACCCTAGCCCTGACAACAATAGAGCTAAGTGATACCCAGGTCCAATGAAATTAGAGGTTGTTAAGAGCTGCGTGGTATATCGGGACAATTTAAACCGTTTTAGCGGTTGCCATGGAAATTAATTAAGAACATTAGATTTTTTAACCGAGTAAGGTTTTATCAAACCACCTCGCCAGGTAGTTTAGTACAGGTTAACTTTCCCGTTCTGTCAATCATCTTCGCTTACGTGGTAATTTTTGGTTCCCTGTTGAATTCGTAGGGACGACTTTCAATTTCGAATAGTGAAAAGAAAACCGTCGTGTGTTTACGTTCTCCACAAAACGTATAATTTGATGATCATTTGACGTTGTTGTTTTGCAGGGATACCAAAATATAAAATGCACGTGCAGAGGCATTGTTTTCGCTCATTAAGGCTGGTTCTCATATAATCGTCCCGGTCGTCCCGGTCGTCCGAGTCGTTTCAAAAGTTTTTTGCAAACGACTCAGACGATCGGGATGGCTCAAGCGATTTGGGTTCTCATATGGTCGTCCCGGTCGTCTCGAACGTCAATAGGGCAGTCGTAAACTGTGTCCGACAACATGTTTTGGGCAATAATACTGCATTCTGGGGAAGATTTGGGTCGCTTCGATCGCCTGAGAGTAGTTCTCATATGATTGTCCCCGATTATTCACGATCGTCTCAGTCGCCCGGATAGAACACAGTTCTATCCAAGCGACCGCGATCGTCCCAGTCGTCCGGGACGTTTGCGATCGTCCCGGGTCGTCTCAGGCCCCGTCCACACTTATCCGTTTTCGTTTGAAAACGCAAAAGTTTCTTTCCGTTTTTCAAGATCTCTCCGTCCACACGTAGCGTTTTCGAATCGTTTTTGCCCGTCCACACTTATACGCAAAAACGACCGAAAACGCTTCAAATGCCTCTAAAGAACATGCGCACCACTGATTTTAGCCGAGCCTGCGAGTTGTTTGTGGCTTTTCATCGCTTTTATCGCGTGCGCAGTGGACTGAATTCGACCTCTTGACGTCATCGTTTTCGAAAAGTTCCGTTTTCGGGTGTCCACACGAGAACGCGAAAACACCGTTTTCAGTTTCCACTTTCAAAGCGTTTTCAAAAGTTTCCGTTTTCGATGACCGTTTTCATCGGATACGTGTGGACAGGAAGCGAAAACGGAAAAAAACTTTTGCGTTTTCAAACGAAAACGGATACGTGTGGACGGGGCCTCAGAAGTGTTCTCATATAATCGTCCCGGTCGTCCGTGCACTTTTTGAAACGACTCGGACGACCGGGACGATTATATGAGAAGCAGCCTTTAATCCTAAATGGCTGCGGCCGCACTTGGTGAGTTAACTGGGTGATTGTTTTAGTAACCCGATTAAAATCACCCCGTTAAAATAACTCGGTGAAAAGGTGTTTGTAATGAAATAACCGAGTTTATTTTTCTGAGCGGCCGCACTTCAGAAGGTTGAACTTTGAACGTGAGAGATCATGTTATCATTTGCAAGCGAGAGCTCCACAAAACAATACGATTAATGAGCGAAAACAATGCCTCTGCACGTGCATTTTACATATTGTTATTCCCTGCAAAACAGCATCGTCAAATGATCAAATTATAGGTTCTGTGGAGGACATAAAGACACACGACGGTTTTCCTTTCTCTATTTGAAATTGAAAGTCGTCCCTACGAAGGTCTACGAATTCAACAGGAAGCCAAAAATTACCGCGCAAGCGAAGATGATTGACAGATCGGGAAAGTTAACTTGCACTAAATTACCTAGCGAGGTGGTTTGAATAAACCTAACCCGGTTAAAAAAAATCTATTGTTCTTTAATCAATTTTCATGGGAACCGCTTACACGGTTAAAATAAGCGAGTTCGGAGTTTGAAGGATAGAGCGTATGCACATGACGTCACGGCGGCCATATTGGTGTACCAAAACAATAGAACGGCGGCCATGTTGGTGTACCAAAACAATCCTGTGGGATTTGAACGCTTTTCTTATGTTAACACTTTCTTTTGTTCCAATAAATTTGCATAGCTGCTTGCCACGTGAGTGCATACGCTCTATAGGTTCAGTGGGCATGCGTTTTTATCCCGAGATTATTCTCTTCTTTTGTTATTTAAAATAGTTGAATTTGAATTCTATTGTATTTTTTGATTAATGCTTGTTTTTATCCCGACGCGCACACATGTTTTTTAGAACTCCGAATGAGCTTATTCGGTGAACGCCAAAAATACGCGGCCGCATTAGGAATTTTGTTGAACCAGTTAATTTTAATTCTAGTGCGGCCACAGCCATTGTTTTCTGCCGCTCTCCCTGCCTTCGCCGTCGTGGTTGCTGCCCGGCGGATGCTTTGGCATGCTTAGGCCACGTCCACACTAATGCGTTTTCGTTTGAAAACGCATACTTTTTTATGCGTTTTTACCGATCGTCCACACTAAAACGATCAAAAACGGAAAATGAAATCGATGAAAACGGAAGTTTTCGAAAACGCTTTTCAAAGTGGAGACTTCTGAAAACGCAGGTACATCGTTTTAGTGTGGACGGCAAAAACGGAGCTTTTCAAAAACGCTTACGTCACAACTAGTAATGCATAGTATTGTTGACGCAATTGGAGCGTGCGTATTGAACAGAAAAATGTCCGAGCAGAGCCTGGTGATGAAAACGCATCTTTCAGCTCCTAGTGTGGACGCCAATCTTTTTATCCGTTTTCGGGGAACCAAAAACGGAGGTTTTCAAAAACGCATTAGTGTGGACGGGGCCTTATTTCGTTCCTCGTTCCCATCAGATGAATAAAAACTTGACAATGGCTGCGGCCTTACCAGAGTATTCTTTGCAATTGATAATTAAATTAAAATTAACTGGTTCAACAAAATTCCTGATGCGGCCGCGTATTTTTGGCGTTCACCGAATTTTAACCGTGTTAGCGGTTCCTATGGAAATTAATTAAAGAACAATAGATTTTTAACCGGGTTAGGTTTATTCTAGCCTGCGAATACAGCCGCCTCTCATCGCTCCCGGCCGCTAGGGGCGTTCGCGTGAGACCCCTAGCGGCCGGCAGCGATGAGAGGCGGCTGTATTCGCAAGCTAGGTTTTTTCAAACCACCTTGCTAGGTAGTTTAGTGCAGGTCAACTTTCCCGATCTGTCAATCATCTTCGCTTACGCGGTAATTTTTGGCTTCCTGTTGAATTCGTAGACCGTCGTAGGGACGACTTTCAATTTCAAATAGAGAAAGGAAAACAGTCGTGTGTTTATGTTCTCCACAGAACCTATAATTTGATCATTTGACGATGTTGTTTTGCAGGGAATAACAATATGTAAAATGCACGTGCAGAGGCATTAGGCCGGTTCTCACTAGGGCTCTTAAGTGCACTTGAAGTGCACTTGGTACGTACTTGTAGTGTGAACTCCTTCCTAAGAGCGTTTTCTAAGTCTGACTTACGTTTTAATAGAAGCACTCATCTGATTTATTTACACGTTTAAATCTCATTGTAAAATGTATCAAAAATTATTATCAGCTGAATGCAGTTAAAAAGTGAAATAATTTGCCGTAGTTCGTTTTCTAAAAGCTTCATATTTCCCTTCTTATTTATCAAAAACGTCAAAAATTGCCCGAGAAACTGATTTCGAAAACAAAATTGCAAAAATGCACAAACATATATTTGCATAAGGCGACGCGAGTGAAGATAGAACTATAAAGTATAAAATCCAAGTCTTGTTTTGTTTACATAAAATCGCTTTTCAATCTATGTTATGAATGAACAAACACATAAAAATGGACAACACAATCTTCATTCAAAAATTTTTATTCAAATCTCCTTTAGTTTATGTTTAAAAGCAAAACGCGTACCATTTATAGCGCGAGTTCGGGCTGCCTTCGATGAAATTCAAGAAATCTATACAACTGAAGTTAAGCACGTTTTAAAAACAATTCTCCAAAACTACACAAGAACACACAAAAAAGTCAATCACAGATTGATATCAACATAAATTCCCATCGAAAAATGTAATCCGTTTTACCTTTAAGTCCCTCGCTTGCTTGGAAATTCTTTAAATCTCCACTTCTTTGGTTCTGAAATCCGTAATAAAAACAAACATCTCCCCGCATTGATAAAAACGTATGAAGTTCCTCGAAGCAAGATTTTATCCTTGAAAGCTCTTCTTTTTCCTCTAAAGCAGCTTCTGAGTATCCCGTAATTAGTATCCTTGTCTTGAGTAGCAAACCCCGAAAACTTCAGGGAAATAACGACTTAAATTTAATCTTACCCAATTTTTTTTAAACGATCTATCGTAGGATACTCATTTTATTACTCATGCGCGTAGCGGCATGAGTTATAAAATGGGCTTCGTTTTTCTCCTTTTATTATTATTATTTTTTTGGTGTCACGATTTTGCATGCAGATTTATGCACGCATATTTTAGTGACCGGGTCGTCGGGTCACCATCAAATTCTACAAAAATGGCTGCCGCGCTCGGCATGTGCTTGGTTTTTAAAACCGTAGTTTCGTGTCATCGGATTAATAACTCACATTGACAATATTCAAAATGGAAAGAGAAAGCTTTAAAGAATGCCCAAAAGCCGCTATTGTGGAGAAAAAGGAGAGCTTTAAGCAACTAAATCTTGCTTCGAGGAATTTCAAACGTTTTTATCAGTGCGGGACCGGGGTGATCAAAACCGAAGAGGCGGAGCTTTAAAGAATTTTCAAACAGACGAGGGACTTTACTGCAAAAGAAATTACAATTTTCGGTGAGAATTTAATATGTTGATATCAATTTGTGATCCACTTTTTCTTTGTCTTCTCGTTAGTTATGGAGAAATGTTTATAAAACATTCTCAAATTCAGTCGTAATGACATCTGATATTATGTAAACAAAACAAGACTTGAATTTTATAGTTCTATTCAACTTCACACGCGTCGTCTTACGCAAAGATGTCTGTGTATTTTTTGCAATTTTGATTTCCAAATCAGTTTCTCGGCAATTTTCAATACACAACTGAAGCGCTTACCATTTGAATGGAATTTCCGGTTAGAATTTTCCAACAAATGGTACCGGACTTTCCTTACTGAAGGAAATGGAACAGGAATGACCTGTACCATTTGTATTTTACCGAATGCCGAGAGGCACTGGGGGTGAAAAACAAAACGACGGCGGGAAAAATTAGCAAGCAAATACTTTTATAAGCTTTCCCCAAAACGCGATTGTACGCTTTCAAGCCCTGCTACAATTCTCCAATTTTACCAGAACAATCATTTATTTATTTATTTACTTATTCGCTCAAGTTTACGCTAGAATTCCTAGCTCTGATTCTTTGCTAAATAAATAAATAAATAAATAAATAAATAAATAAAATAAAAACTTTATTTCTGTGTCAATCGTTCGACTACGTTTCAATTATGTGAATCGCTCATCACCGAGCAAGCACGATTCTTAAAGGGAACCTCCATTGCCAGAACAAATTGACGTTAAATTGTTGGAAATAAAGTCGAAATTTAAAATTTTTAAAAAGCAGGTGCAAATATAATTTTAGTGTACAAATAAAATGGATATAAATATCGCCTGTTTTCGCTTTCAAATTTCCCGCGCGCTGCCATTTTGAATATTTGTGACGTGTTACGGTTGCCGCTATTGTTAAGAATCGAAGTTCTTTTGTATGCAACAATAAGACAACCATAACACGTCATAAATATTCAAAATGGCAGCGCGCGGGAAATTTGAAAGCGAAAATAGGCGATATTCATATCCATTTTTTTGTACACCAAATTATATTTGCACCTACTTTTTAAAAATTTTTAATTTAGACTTTATTTCCAACAATTTAACGTCAATTTGTTATAACAATGGAGGTTCCCTTTAAAAGTTAAAGTAAACAACTAACGGCAATAAAAAATGTCCATCTTTCTAACCTGTAATTTCACAATCTCTGTCAATAAAGCCGATCAAAAGTGGCAATTTTCAAACGAATAAACTCGGAGTAAATTTCCTTCTTCAAAGTGATCCGCCATCTTCGAGCTTCCTTATTTCACGAAGAAGCCTGGTACTAGTGATGCGAACAAATGGTACAGAAAATTCCGGTCGTTCCGGTGAAAGCGAGGAGAAAGGTATTACCTTTTCCCCGGAAAATTTCCGTTGGGATGAACCGTTCCATTTGTTTTTCCACCGGAATAACCGGTTTTTCCATACAAATGGTAAACGCTCCTGGTGTATTTTATTCGGAATAGTCATACTTGTTATACTAGACCGAGAAAAGGTTGCTTTTGTGAGCTTTTGTGCACTCCAAACACAGAGTCTTTGAGAATTCCTAAAAGTGAAAAATAGCCCGGTCGTTTACTGATTTTATTGCTTTTAAAAGTAGTCTTTTCAAATGTAACAGAAGGCAGTCACGGTTTGGGAAACGTTAGACGCAAACCTGTTCGAATGTTTTCTTCATGAAGCCAATAATCACGGTAAAGGCACGCTAGTAAATATAATTGAATTAAATAGCGCTTTCAAGATTTTTTTGATTCGCGAAAACATTATGCGAATCACCTTTAGGGATAAGAATGGCATTCTATATACACAAAGGAAAAGTCGGAAATTTTAGAAAATACTAGATATAATAAAGCAGGCTGCTGAATTCAAATATTATTTTGTGATGTTTATAATACAATTCGCAGACGCTCTCCGTGCTGCAATTAGGATAAATCCGGGCAAAAGGGGAGGGGAGGGGTCAAAAAGTCTTTCCATCCATCGGGGGGGGGGGGGGGGGGGATAAACCTATGTAATCACGGCTTAGGAAGTATTAGACTAGTGTGAGTTTGATCGGGAATCAATAAATTAAATATTCAAAGCGAGTACAGAAAATTGGTAGCTTCAATCAATGCGTCTTAGAGTACAGACTACTTTATATCTGCTTCAGAAGATTTGTCTCTTCGCAATATCGTCAGATCGATTTTTGCGAAAACCAGGGCGAAAAGTCCAAAGATACTTTTAATTTACTTCCTGTTTACGTGCCATTTGTTTAACGGCCAATCAAATTACGAGATTCCGCGGGCATAAGGTCCTGTGAGAGCTTGTGCTAAAATTGAGCCTGATCGCAGGTTAGCGTTTTACAAGATCCATTTAATTAAGAGATGTTATTTCGATCTTATTTGGACCCAACGAACTGTCATAAACAAAGAAGATTGTATTTTTACTGTCAAAATTATTTCGAGTGTTGTAAAGGTAAAAACACCAGAGCTAACCATCCGTATAAGATCCAAACGAAGTCAGCAAGAGTTAATTCCTTGAAGTACAACTTCTTTGTAAGAATTATCAAAGACTGGAACAATTTACCAAACCATCTATTTGGAAATGACAATAGATTTAAAATAAGTTTAAAAAAGTGGATGAACATCAACTGACTACATATTTATACATTATATTTTTCTGCTGCTTCAGTGCCTGATGTTCGTATTCAAAATTTTATATTTTATGTTTTCTACAAGCGTTATTAACCATCTGTATTATACATTTTTGTAGTTTATTAATTTAGTTAGTTAGTTAGCTAGTTAGTTAGTTAGTTAGTTAGCTAGTTAGTTAGTTAGTTAGTTAGTTAGTTAGTTAGTTAGTTAGGGGACCTAAAATAGGGGTAACCTCACGGTCCTCCTTTTTAAATACGGTTTTCTGTATTTGAATAAAGTATTATTATTATAAAATAACCACGGATTTTGCCTGCGCGCAACCCTGGCCCGGTATCTTTGTAACACCTCAAAGAATTAGAGACAATGCTACACAAGTCTCGAGGGCCTCCATTTATCTATATAAGCACATCTCGGGGTTTCGGTCTCTTTCGCCAAGTAACACCGTTCTGGCCCAGTGTATATTTTTCTACCCTCCCACCTCCCCTTCGGCGACGCTTACCACCCTCTCCTATCTCTGTCTTACGACCCTCTGTCTTCGCAAAATGTCGCTTCCCATAACTTAGTTTCAAAGTCATTTAGTGGTTGTAATGACAGTGAAAATGGTGTACTATCCTTGCAATTGCAGTAAAATTGCATAATTGTGCATTAAGTGTGACTGGTTCATTCAGTATGCAGAATCAGATGTTGTGAAAATGTTGGTTGGAAACACGTGCGACAAGGAGTACAAAAGATCAGTGTCCAAGGAAAGAGGAGTACAGGTGAGTAATAAATTAATTAAGGTTTTCCTCCTTTTCTTAAAATTACTAGTGAGCTACTTGAATATCAAGTTTAACAAAGTTATTTCAGAAAAAAAGACCTTTTTTAGAATTGTCATCAATATGTTTTCCTTTTGACAATTTTTTAGACTCTTACATAACACAATCTATATTTAGTCAGAGGAAGATTGACTTTTTTTGGGATAACAGAATTGCACAACAATTGCGTTTAGTCCATAATATTCGCTTTAAGATTTAAGATCATATTTACAAGGCTAAAAAAGTTAAAAGAAAAAACCCGAACGTTTTCGACTAATTAGTCATCCGCTAGATGCACATTTTATATGCTTTAAGTGATTCCCGATGGGAACAGACTAGATTGTTAAAATTTTTACGTTTAAAGTTATACAACATGGACAAACATGCAAGCAAATAACAGAAGAAATATCTTGTAGACCTTATAGTTCCAATTTAATTCAAAATCATCATTATAGTTGAATATAAATAATAAAGCATACGCAAGTAAAAAGATAAAATATTAGTTTAGCAACAACTACGTTTCTTCAATTTCCCTGTTTGTTTTATCTATCAGAAAACAAAAACATGAAGTTTTTCAGTTTTTCCTTCATTCGGTACGTTGTTAAATTATCAGATGGCTATGGTTTGTCATGCATACGCAGAAATTGTTATGTAGTTTCTTTAAAAAAATTATAAAACATTGAATGGTTGAAACACAGCATGACGTACCTTTTTTGCCTTAAAGTTTGTTTGCAGTTGCATTGTTCTGATTTTCATACTTACATTGTATATCCTAACTCAGTTGTGATGCCTTTAAGTCGATGTTTGTTGTTGCTATTTCTTGGTCTTTAGTTGGCAACAGAATATGGAATGAAATTCCTGGAAGTCAGTGCTAAAGAGAACATTAATATAGTTGAAGTAAGTGTTACCCAGAACGAAAACAATCACACAGTTGTTAAATTGATTTACATGTTTGTTACTCTATGCTGTAGTCGGCAAGTAAGTAGTGCATTGTTCATAAGAGCATTTCACTACAGCTATTGATCTGCATTACAGTGCAACGCGTCTTACCGTGAGCACCCAACACACTGTTTTACAAGTTAGCCAATCAGAAAGTGAGAATTTAATTGACGGGCACGCCTCCTCGCAAAGTTGAACACCATCAAATGTAATATTGTCGCTTCGTGTTTATCACAGGAGTGTAAGGTTAGTTACAAAAAACCAAGATTTTATTTTATTCACTTTTTTGCTTCTCGCTTACTTACAACTATGAAAATGATTATAAGAATCAGCTCATGATATCGTAGAAACTTGTAAAACAGTTTGTTGAGTGCTCACGGTAAGGCGCATCGCACTGTAAATTCCATCAGAAAAACCCTCATCCTTTGAAAAACTGTCAGTGATAATCAAGATAAAAGCTCAAAAACCTTGCCCATTATTCTTCCCGCAAAGCTTCTGTAAGCCGCTGGCGTGGATGAGCTTCTGAATGGTCGGTATAGTACCAGTGTCTCTTTTATTACGTAACACTGGTGTGATGGACCATTCAGAACAAACTGAACCTGCACATAAGCGGTAATAGGACAGCAGCGACAATTAAGGTAAAATTTGTCGTTTTGTATTCAGATTATCATGATTACGGCTTTCCGAAGGATGAGTTGGCTTTTTTTTATTGCGGTGCTTGCGGTGGCTGAACAATGTTTGCGCGCGCTCTTAGATTTCTGACCTGTTGTGAGCGCACATGTAAAGCTCTGTTGAAAACAAACATGGCGCCTATGCAGCTATCGTTATGTTCCGTCTTGAAATCAAACAGGCTGTTAAGTAACAATGCGTATAAGAACTAGACAATGCTCTATTGTTCAACGGCATTTCGCTTTCCCCTCATAAGATTGTTTAGGTTTTTCTTACTGAGAATACATCAACCTATGGACAACATGTTTTTTAAATAACATTTACTGGAACTTTATTTTAAAGTGATGTTTCTTTTGTGCTACAAGATTTCATCCAATCGTGAAACTCCAAAACAATGGCCAAGAAGGGCTTACTAATTTTGCATGTTTCCCACATAGAATTTTGGTTGCATTAAAACTATTAAAACTCAAAATAGTTTTCACTGAAAGGGAACCAATTAGTGAACTAGAGAGAAATAAATGCACTACCTGGCTAAGTTATGGTAGGTTTTCACGTTTTAGCCAATGAGGTGGACGGTTTCAACAATATCACAATTAACACCTTTCTGCATTCCTTGCCGTTATGTTGCCTAGTTCTTACTAGGACCATTACTTAAAAGATAGTACAATCACAAAAGATACACTGTCTTATTTTGGTCATTTTTGCTGGCGGATCGAGAAACCAGTCAACGCATGCGCAGTTAACCAAACAATTGTGACTGAATGTTTCGGTGTAACTGTGCTGATTTCTAAGGAATCGCTCATTAGAATTTCATGGAACGTGGGAGAGTACTGCGGTTCAGAACATGCGTAACTCGCCAACCAACAAAAATAAGAACCTGACACGGGACATTTTTACAAATTGCGGAAAATGGCATGAGATCAATGTAAACATGTGGAGACAAATGATGGCAAAAATCTAATGACTGGAATTTCTGGAAACAAACTAAACCCGTTATTTAAGGCTGGTTTACATCCAGCCAAGGTAACGGTATTTAGCTCATCAAAGTATAAATGTCTTTAGTTAAACTTTCACTAAAGTTTGAGCGCCGAAGCTTCAGTGGTTTAAAAATAACGACGAATAATGCTTGGTTACTATAGAAACTGACGGTGTTCGGCCACCTTAATACAGTGTACATAGTACGTTTCACGATCAGTTAGCTGTGGTTGTATGTAAGAAATCATACCACTTAACCAGTAATAATTATTTTGTTATTTACTATTAGGGACGACGGCAGTCTATACTGGGCGGACAATTGATTTTTACTGTGAACAACGTTTAAACACTTGATGAAATGCCATTGTGTTAGTCTAAAAATATATAGGTCACCGCGACTTAAATAAGTCAAAAATTGAATTGTCACATGGAAGTCCAGAAATTTCGATAAAAAAAAAAATCAGCCGTCTTTTAAGTTTTTTTCATAACTTCTAACCAGTGATTTATGGCAAATTTGGGTTATGCCCGTAGCTTTACAAATTGTGAGGTTATGACAGACTAGTAATAAAAACGAAGTCAACTTTCTTTAGTGTAATCTGACCCCTTTTTAATCCCTGTAGTGTATGTTTAAACCTGCGTTTTGGCTCGATTTCCCGCTGTTGAGTGAGCCCTTGTGTGACAGTCTCGATTTCCGGCTGTTAAGTGAGTCCTTGTTTGACAGTAACCAGGGGTGGATCCAGGAAATGTATAAAGAGGGGGCCGGAGCAATTATTGGCGCGTAAGCGACCATCAGGATCTAGAGGGGTTCGGGGGCATAACAATCCCAGGTAAAGAGGGCGGGGGGGGGGGGGCGGCCCCCTCGGACCCCCCTAAATCCGCCCCTGGTAACATGGGACACTAAGTAGCCGACAGTCGAGCATATCCTGAATTTTATTGTGCATTTTTTTCTCCAGGCGTTCTACACTCTTGCAAGGGATATAAAACAAAAAATGGATGTACGTTTTACTTTTTTCTTTTTAGAGCGATTTTCAGTTGCGTGTCGTTAGCCAGTACCAAAGTAATCACTCTGGCCAATCACAGAGAGGCAGTCCTGCCAACCATTAACCAATCAGAACTCGAAGCAAATGCACGTAGACGGCGCTAAGCGCAGCAAAACCAAAGCAATCGCGAAATTTCGTTCGGCACTCAACTGACAACCGCTCTATATGCCACCAACTGTTTATTGTTTATTGTTACTGTTTAGCAGTTTATTGGTCCTGTGACTGTATGGTCTTCTGAATCAGGTTTATGCTGCAAGCAAAAATTAACTTATCTTTTTAGAACGGATTTACGTGTAAGAGGCAATTCATCTTGGAGAAATGAGTGTATTTATGTTGCTCAATATTTTTAAATAAAGAATTTCTCTTCATCTTGGCAGTATGGTTTCAACACTTTTTTATAGCCTTTTTCATTCGAAGCACATAAATTATAATCTGTGGTGAGTCAAGTGAAAACCGTTTGGTGAAGCAGTTTTATTGGTATGTGGTAGGAGCACCCAAAGGGGAAAGTTAAGGAGAAGACTTAAGAGCGCTTACCATTTGTCAGAACTGGCTGGCCGGCCGGACCGCTCAATTCGTAAATATAATTCATTATTGCTGCCCGCACAGGGCAGCCATCCTAATTCTGTTCTGACACTCGACCTTGCAATTTCCTGATGGAAAGGTGGAAAGGTGGAAAGGTTTGTTAGCAGTACCCAGTCCCCTCCGCGTGAATGTAATTCATGTACCCGTCCGTCTGCGTGAATGTAAGCACGATGTTGTGCTAGATTACCGAGTAATGGGAAAAAAGTCCTTTAAGAAGATTTTTATGCCTTTAAAGAGGTGGTAAGAAAGCTGGGAGCGATTGAAGAATACCTGGCCTACTTGCAACAGCATAAATCTACTCTTACCGAAGTGGTTGACTGTGAATTTAGGCAAGTACTAGAATGAACTGCTACCGCGGTCCGCGGTCCCGAAGTGGCCTACTGTGAATTTAGGCAAGTACTTAAATGAACTGCTACCGTGGTCCGCGGTCCCTAAGTGGTTGGCTGTGAATTTAGGCAAGTGCTAAAATGAACTGCTACCGCGGTCCTATGAGGGGTGTTTACCGTCAAAATTAGAAAATACATTATGCTTTTCTGACTTGATGTTTTAGACTTCTAACGTGCTATTATGTTCTTTCCATTTGGCATTGTGAAATCCAGTCAATCCAATGCTGGATTTTTGTATTCTATATTGACATTATGCACTTCTACATTTCGTTATGTGTTTCTCTATTCTAATAGGCACTTCTACATTCTGTTGTGCGTTTCTGTTTTCCATTCCATGGATCATTCTATTATGCACTTTTGCATTCTATTATGTTGTTCTGTATTATTTATTTATATTTATATATCATAATTCGCAAAGCTTAAGTACATCACTGCGAATATGTAAAAATAAAAAGCAAAACAAGATAAATTATGCTTACGTCATATCCTTCATGGCACTCAGTGGACAAAAATTGGATGGCTGAGTAGGGGAATGGGTCTAGTACGGCTAAAATGGCAGACAACGGCGACGGGAGTCATGCAGCAACCAGAATAGATTGAATACTGATTCAACCTGAGAACGGATTTTACGTGCAACACATATGCTTATATAGCCTGGTGAAAACATGAGGGTGTTTTTGAGAATTCAAAAGTTTAATGTGAACCCGAGCTCAGGTGTAAGCAAGGGGTTTACATACATATACATGTAAGTTTTTTTTAATTCTCCTAACAAACATGAACTAGTCTTTGATCATAATTAAAAAAACCCAGTCATAAAGACATTCCATTAAATATACACACCCCCCTCCCATGGATGAGGTAAGTAAAAATTTACCCCCTAAAAAAAACAAAAGATTAAAGTGTTACCAACATGTTACTACCACCCTCTCCCCACAGAAATAATGCAATTTTTCTTCAACCGCTTCACACCTACCCCCCTCAAAATCTCATGCAACAGGGGGTGTGGATGTTGAATGGAATGGCCCACACACCTGGCAAGTTTGTGATTCCCATCTATATGCCACAGTGCCAAAGGGCTTTTGACTTGATATTTTCTCCTTTGTACAACATTCAGTTCTAAAGCCCGCAAAAGTGTTCCCTCAGGATTAACTCTTCTCATTGCCTCACGAATTCGCTGTTGCTGAATTATTGCGGGAAAGCAAAAATCCTGTCATACGCTTATATCCGGTGTTTGGGAAGTTTCTCAATATACTGGAAATTTCTGCATCTAATTCTTCATTGGACATATCAGCGTACGTTTCCCTTGATCGAAAAACTGAATTCGTCCAAACGCCTCTCAACAGTTCGTTTTCCTACACCAAGCAAAAGTGCCATTTCAGCAACGCTGTTCTCTAGAAATATTATTTCTGGGTCTGCCATAACTACCAGTAAACACCTTTCCTGCTTGATACATCACATCAGTACCATTCAACTTGAAACAGTCGAGGGCTTCTCTCACATTGGTGACTACTCTTTCGTCAACAATTCCAACATCAAAACACCTGAGTATGATCCCATACAGCCAATCTATTCGGTATTGCACATGATCCAAGGTATCAGAGTCAGCATTTCCCGACTCCAGCTGTCTCAAAATATCTAACAAAACATTACGAAAGTGGTTTAATTTCTGGTTGCTGCATGACTCCAGTCGCCGTTGTCCGCCATTTTGGCCGTACTAGACCCATTCCCCTACTCAGCCATCCAATTTTTGTCCACTGAGTGCCATGAAGGATATGACGTAAGCATAATACAGAACAACATAATAGAATGCAAAAGTGCATAATAGAATGATCCATGGAATGGAAAATAGAAACGCACAACAGAATGTAGAAGTGCATATTAGAATAGAGAAACACATAACGAAATGTAGAAGTGCATAATGTCAATATAGAATACAAAAATCCAGCATTGGATTGACTGGATTTCACAATGCCAAATGGAAAGAACATAATAGCACGTTAGAAGTCTAAAACATCAAGTCAGAAAAGCATAATGTAATTTCTAATTTTGAATGTAGAAGTGCATAATGGCATAATAGAATACAAAAATCCAGCATTGGATTTTACAATGCCAAATGGAAAGAACATAATAGCACTTTAGAAGTCTAAAACATCAAGACAGAAAAGCATAATGTAATTTCCAATTTTGGCGGTAAACACCCCTCATACGGTCCGTTGTCCCGAAGTGTTTGACTGTGAATGTAGGTTCGTTGAGAATGTATGTTTTTAAAACGATGAATTCTCACCGTTTTATATTTTTCCACCGTTTTATATTTTTCGCTTGACACGCTTAAAGAACGAGAAATACACACAATGCTTTTGTTTCGTTGTGGAGGTCAGTTACAGTTGTTATGTAACTGCGGACCGCGATAGCGTCTTGATTTATGTCGCTGAAAATGGGCCGGGTATTCTGCAGTTGGACAATTTCCCCGATGCGATAACTTATAACGTGTTTTGTTTTTGAGAGTAATCTTATAAATATTTGAACAAAACTTTAAACTGAGAGAATTTGCTGTCCTTTTTCCTGTGTTTGTTATTTCAAGAATTGGTCTGGATTTACATTTCGCACGGCAGCTCTAATTTCCCTCGCATTGCAAAATTCAAAATGTCTGCGTAATTTTTCATATTTTGACTTTCAAGTTTTTCAGGCTATTTTCAGGCTATTTTTCATACGCAACTGATATTCGAAAATCGTTCACACTAATTATTCTAGACTGGAGAGATGTTGTTTTTTCAAGTCTCTGTTCGCTCTTATTCTTGTGCGCATTGCCAGGTTTATTCCCGGGTTTATTATCGTTCCTCGATTCGCGTTGATTTGTTTAAAATCTGAAAAAAATCGCGCATGAGTGAATAGGTTAATTAAGGCTTCCAAAATGCGGCAGCACTTCACTTCCAATATGGAACCACTAGTATTATTTGCTAGAGTCCTTTGATGAATAAACCAAATTTATGTCTTTCATGTCTTAGCGTGACAGAAGGGGGGGGGGGGGGGGGAACACAAATACTGTTTGAAATAGGAGAGAAATGAACACGTTTATGCGCTAAAGCCGGGTTAACTTTTATATGTCGTCAGTGGATCTGTTCCTCAAGTGAAAATATATCCTTGCGTTTTTCTACTGAACAGTGTATGTAGACCTTAAAAATCACACATATATCGCGGATCACGGTATTAATTGATACAACAAAGCTTCCATGAGCTCGAGTGTTTCCTCAACCAAATCGACTAAGCACATGTCTAAATTCAAAATTTCTATTTGACTACATTTCGACTCCTTTTTGTAAGGAAGAATCGCTCAAATATGAACCAGCGATGTGTAGAGCATTTCTTATTCACGAGTTGGCTCACGGGAGCCTTTGGTATGCAGTAATAATACATTGTTATTCTTTTCCTTTAGGAACAGCTAATACGGCAAGCCAGACTGGAAGCCACATCATCAAAGTGGGTTGTGACAAGACCTAAACAATTTAAAGGTTTTTTCTCTGCTTTTAGAGGTTTTGCACTCAACTTTGGCGGGAAAAAGGTATGTTTTTGTTTTATTACAAGACTGTTGTCATTTTGCTTTACTTTTTAGACTGCTTATGGCTAAGATGGCTGTTTTTATTAGTACCATTGTTATAAATATTGTTAAATATTTATAAATATATATGTATTTATGTTTTAAGGTGGTCAGACACGAGGAGTCATGTAGCAGGGACATGTCGCAGCGACATGTAGCAGCGACCAAAATTTGTGAAGTACACACTGAGGGACATGTAGCAGGGAGTGTAGCGGGGACATGTAGCAGGAAAAAATCATAGCGCTTGCACACCACATGAAAATGTCTCGGGGACTTGTCTCAGGGACATGTTGCAGCGACACGCCCGTCGTGTGAACTGATACTATTATAATTGTGCAACACCAATTTTGGGGACATTTTGTCTCCGCGACATGTCTCACGGAGTTCAACTTGTTGAACTTCATGGGACACGTCGTGGGGACAAAATGTCCCCAATGTTGGTGCTGCACAATTATGATAGTATCAGTTCACACGAGGGAACTTGTCGCTGCAACATGTCCCTGAGACAAATCCCCGCGACATTTCCGAACATTTCCATGTGGTGTGCAAGCGCTATGATTTTTTTTCCTGCTACATGTTCCCGCTGCACGTCCCTGCTACATGTCCCTCAGTGTGTACTTCACAAATTTTTGTCGCTGCTACATGTCGCTGCGACATGTCCCTGCTACATGACCCCTCGTGTCTGACCACCTGTACTCTGCGTGTGGTTCAGATCAATTGAATCGTGCAATTTGATGATGGATGCTGAAGTGGTCCAGCTTTTTTATTTATCTGGACCACTTGATTTTCAAATGGTGTTTTCAACATTAAAATAAGTTGTTTGAAAATTCAAATTCTTGTTTAATCAAGATGTCGAAATTTTGTTACTCGTTCTTTTCTTTTCATGTGGACGTTGACCTTTCAGTTAATGTTTTCAGCCTTAGAAAAGTAAAATTTAAATATTTCGACAAATCTTATTGAGTCCTTATCGATAACTTTTTGTCCTCGTTCTTTTCTGTGTTCATTCGGTGGACTTCGACTCCATCTGTGCTCTGAAAGAAATGAAAAGAACTCTGCATCCAATAGTTCTTCATCTAAATTTTAATTAATAACCATTTTTCGTGATTTTTAATTCTTTCTAGGGAGCATCATCATCAAGCGATGATACACTGCTCAAGCCGGAGCAACAGCTAAAAGGTTAGTAAGTTGACTTGTTTAGTTTAAAGGCTGAGGTTTTGACACTCGGTAACTTGCATACTTCACTGATTGTTAGCATAGATATCTTGTCCATTCTTGCTGTGGGATAATGTTTTAAGTTTTCTATGTGAAAACAATTTTAAAGGGTAGTAGATAAGCTCACTTTTTTGTGGTAAGTAGCCGGTTTTTACAATCATTGCCACAAGAACTTGGGATATAATTTAGGATACATCAGTTGCTGTTCTTATAATAAATTTGTTGCTGTTTTGAGTCTTCGCCCCTCTCCTGTTGACCGATGTTAGAATCATCGCGAGTACTAACGCGGATTGTGCAGAATGCTGTCACGGCGATTTTGCTGCTTTTGGATCAAAACTGTACTTTGTGTATACCTAACAAGTACATTTCTTTATACACGAATTTCCCTTGAAAAACCAAGAGGAAAATATCAACAGGTGATTCCTCGTAGAAACGACAAATTGAAGGGCTTGGTAAATAACCAACCTATGTTGCTTTTTAGGTCGTTTTTATTTTTTTTCTCGCTCAGATTTGCCTCAATTTATCATACAACGAATAATATCACAAACTCTTGTCGAATTTGCACTAACGCTAAGGAATTTGACTAATTTCACCTGGAGTGCTTTGACTGAACATTCAGAGCGTAATTTCGAATCCATTACAAAGCAGAGATGGCCGTGAGAATATGCGACCGCAATACTCCTGGTCCGCGCCAACGACCTGAACGAGCAAACAGTCATATAGGCTGTTCATAGCGATCGAATTCGCAAGACAACAACGGACAACGGACATCAAACAACGGACCGTAGCGGCTAGTTTAAGCCATGTTTAAGGCCCGCCCGGTGATGGAAAGACATCATGATGTCCGGAAATCCTTAGGTCCCTGGCCCCTCGGAGAAATCATTGTGTGTCCTTGCCGCGCCTCGGCCCAAAGCGCTATTCGGCGTTCGAGGTGAAAATGGCCCATGGTAGACAAGACGAGCGGGTGTGAAAGTCTGGAATTACTTGGGATCAGAAAAGGGGCAGCGTTGTGAGTTGTAGACCATTTGCTATCCTGTGGGGTGGTCGAAATGCCCGATAACTGAAGTGCTTCCAAACAAACTTTGCAACAATGGCAGTTAGGTCCGCTATATGTGGTCGGGCACTTGAAATACAGCTTTGGGCAGCTCGAAGTGAGTTCTTGCTGGCCGGCCGAAATTGGGCAAGGTGGACAAAGGCTATGAGCCGGCAGCGGAGGACCGGGAGTGCTTCCTAGGAGGTCGGTAAGGGAGTTAACGTGAAACTTAGTGGCTGACTATTGGCGATAAAACGAAGCGACTTTGAGGGAATGGACTTCAGGATTGCTTTTTTTTTATTTTTTCGTAAGTGGGATTTAGAAGCACGGGCCCAAACTTGGCCATCTGAAGTAAAAATTCAGCATAAAATCAACAAATTCAGGTAAACTTTATTTTGGGATTATTTTTTTTCGAGCGGGATTCGGCGGAAGACATGCATACGTTATTTCTCGAAAATGACGGAAAAAAAAAACAACAACAAAATTCTGAACAATGTTTTGCAACTAATTTGTAGTGCACATGCCAAAATTGGACAAATCTGAACGAGAAAAATAAAAAACGTTATTAGTTATGCTCTGAGCCTTCAATTATAATATTTTTTTTTACTGATTTTTCTAAGACACAAGTGAGAAACTTGAAAAGTTGGCAAATATTTTCAAGTTGCAATTCATTTCCATCCTGGCCATCCGCAAGCAAAGATAGTAATACTTTCAGTGCACAGTTATTATTAGCGAAAATGGACTGTTATTTGTAGGTTTGCATTCATACCAATATGAATACACCATTTTACAGTTTCTTCTTAGTAACCTGGTCTTTGTGTGGAAATGAGGCTGAGTTGACCTTGTTTTGATAGAAACCTTTCTTCTTTTCATATGTAAATCATCTTGTTCTTATGCTAACTAACATGATTTACATATGAAAAGCTGGAAGGTTTGTACCAAAACAATGTTAACTCCAGCCTCACTTTCACTCAAAGGCCAGGGTACTAAGCACACAACTGTAAAAAGGTCTATTGGGTTTTCTAAGTGATACGGAAAACAGCCGACAATGTGCCTTGAAATAAAAGTTTTCTAGGGGATACGTGACGAATGGCTAACCTAAAACATCCACGATGGGAATCAAACCCATAATCTTTAGCACATCATTTGGTTGCAATAGCTACCGAGCCACAGGGCCGAGACCCTTGGCGAACTGGGTCTTGGAAAAAACTGTTGAGATAGTTCTAAGTGACCTTTAAACACGAAGTTCCGGTATAAAAGGAGTCTGGCCTGGCCATTCTCACCTCCAGTCGTCAATCAACCACTGAAACATTAACAACTGACAAACAACATGCGTAATTACAGAGAACATTGCAAACACAATTTGGAAAAACTTTATAAAAAGTTATATCAGAAGTCTTTATGAACTTCTATTCTTTTTTTGCTTAGGTAAAATCTTGGTTTATTAGATTTTTGAAGCAAACTATATTTAAAAGACGCGCAAGTTAACCACGTTTTGTGACTGAAAGACGCCTTAATTTGCATTTCACACCCAAAAGGAGTGAAATGGGGGAGGAGCTAAGCCTTTAATACCGGAACTTTGTGTTTAAATAGCCCATTTCCGAGTTGCTCTTAGCCACCTTTTCAAACCGAGGCCAAGTGCAAAACCATTCATATGGATATAAGTTTTATTTGCATGTGAAACAAAACTCATATCCATATGAATGGTTTTGCGCTTGGTCTCAGTTAGAAAAGGCAGCTAAGAGCAACTCGGAAATGGGCTATTTGACTGTGATGCTTTGGCAATCTTTTCCCCTCTCCCCCTTATCTCCTCCTTATCATTGTTGGTTTGGCTTAAGCCAGGAAAAATTGTCAGCCCTTGCAAAACAACATTAAGAGCTATAGGGGAGGACAGATGAAATCATTTCTAAGGTACTATTTGTGTTCTTGTTGAGCAAGTTGTGGGAAAATGCGCTTATTTTGCGTTTGTCTCAGCGTTTGTCTCAGCGTTTGTCTCGTGCATAAACCACTTTCATGATTTTGGGTGACACTCGTTGTGTTCTTCCGTCATCAAAATGCATTTTTCAAACAATTTTTATGGAATTGATAGCGGAATGTAACTGTTATGGCCGAAAGTAGTCATGGGTAGGAATTGCCACCAAGTAATTTACCTATTATTCTTGTATGAGTACAGATTGCCAATAAGCTGGGTGTCTTTATCGCTACAATGGAGAGCATTTAATGCTCGCGTTCTTTCTGTTTTTCTAGTGGATCCTTTGGAACCACATTTCTTCTGTGCTGTTGCGTGTCCAGTTGCACCAGGCCATTTAGCCCCGGCATCAGAGTGTTGTATTTGTTTCCGTTTTTCTAGCTAAAGATCACGTTCATACTAATGCATTTAACTATTTTCCGCCATGATGAACTTTTCAAAATGTTCATTTTCTCATTAGTGAGTTGCATAAAAGTCAAAGAACTACCTGATGAGGTGATACACAAACTGGCAGAATATTTGTATTCAAGGGAAAACCAATGGGAACAGCTGGCTGGATTGATCGGTTTCTCCGTCCGCTTCATACAACATTTGAAATGCTACCCCAAAACGGCCACGGAAAGGCTCCTTATTCAGTGGGGAGAAAGTGAACCTGATGCAACAGTTTTTGAACTGTACGCTATGTTAAAGCAGCTTGGTAATAATCGTGCCGCAGATGTGCTCTTATTAGTACCACTCACAATCAAATCAAGCTCAGGTGAGATTGTGTGGCTGCACGGAACACTGTCACACTCCAATCTATCCATAAAAGGCAAACTATGTTCAAACTCCTCCATAGTGTACCGTACATAATGGGATGGAGCTGATGGAGAGTGAAAAAAGAGAACCCCGTGGTCATAAAAAAAAAAACAAACTTGTCCTCAACGCAACGTCGGTAGATACAGTGTGTGCCCATATACATGACTGACTGAGCGCGGTACTCAATATCTCACCAGTGAGATATCGAGCTCAACAGGAGAAGAAAAATCTCCAAGCAGCTAAGCATTCATTATCTTGATTATTATATAATTTTCCGAAAATACTTTATAGTGTACGATTTTCGTATATTCCCTGAATACTGTCAGAAAGTTGTGCGAACCTTTTCGATCATGTTTTCAGTTCAAATTTTCCGAAGATTGCAAAAGATGTTCCAAGTTTTCCGAGAAGATCCGAATATATTTCGATGAAAGACCAACACGCCTTAGCTCGTTTAACATTTACTAACGGCAAACATGGTATTTAACTTTGAGAATTCAATGTTTTGACTCTTTACAGTGAAGATAACATTGATATTGTCACAATTTCTGAAGTTTTTATAATAAATAGAAATTATTCAGCGAAACGTTGTGTAATATGGCTAATGCTTGCTGTGTTACAAACTTTCCGCTGAATAAATGGTTTATTTTATGACAGTCATCTCATAAATCCGTGTTTTTTAAAGTGTTTTTTTTTGCGCGCGATCAGTATTAGTGTATTAACGTGTCACATTTGCACGTGTTTTGCATGATGCGTATTTGCACTCTATAAAATAATGCCATGTCGAGTAATTATAATGCCTATACCCCCTATGTGTGTCACAAAGATTGCAACTTGGTTATATTACAGCGATATCTAACTTGTTTTATGTTCTAAATTAGTTCCTCCAGAAATTCTTGCAAGAGGAGCCTTGGCCCTTGAAGCCTATAACAATGCCCTGAGGGAGGGAAGAACCTGTGTGAAGAGGGTTCCAGTAATGTTGATTGGACAGGATCGGTCAGGAAAAACCAGCCTAAAGAAATCACTGAGGGGGCAACGTTTCAATCCAGATGAAGATAGTACTGTCGGGATAGATAAGGATCCTTCACATTTCAAGATAACTACCGAGATTTGGAAGGCAGGGGAGAAAGATAAAGCAACAAATTCGGATTCAGCCATTTCCTATGAGCACCATGCAGCGCAGCTGATTGTGAGTAATTTGGCAGAGGAAAAGCAAACTCCCGCGGAAGGAATTCTAAAGTCTGAAAGTGTTTCGTTGCCCAGTGTGCACGAATCAGTTGAAAGTCGCAAGTTTGAATCAAACGAAAAAAGTCCAAGTCCGGAGGAAAGAGGCCTGGAGACAGGGTCACCAAATACAAATGCCCATAATTCGAAGACCTCAGTTGCATCACGAGGCGATCATTTATCCAAGCCAAGTGATGAACCGAAAGTACCAGACGAGATAGCAGCCCTGGTTGAAAAGTTGCTTCTTGAGGCTAGCAAAAGAGAAGACGAACAAGACATCCATTCCGTTTTATGGGATTTTGGAGGGCAGTCAGTTTACTACGTCACCCACCCACTCTTTCTCACTCCAAGAGCAATTTACCTTTTGGTTAACGATCTTAGCCGAAATCCGCATGACAAAGCCAACCCAATTGTGAAGCAGGGAATGTTTAGGAAAATCGAAGACACCTTCGGTCTGAGAACAAATCTGGACTATCTAGATTTTTGGATGACTTCTGTTGCGTCCTTGTCAAGTCAAGATGAAGTCCGTCAAGAACATTCAGGTTCTAAATCTGAAGTGTTACCAAAGACACTTCCTCCTGTGTTCCTTGTTTGCACTCACGCTGATAAAGCACACGGTGGGACGGATCCTTTTACACTTGCCCATGAAATCTTCGATAGTCTGCAAAGAAAGCCATACAGTGGTCAGTTGGTAGAGCATGTCTTTGTCGTTGATAACACAAAGTCTGGTAGCCATTCTGAGTGTGCAGAAGTTATTCGCCTGCGGCAGGACGTCCTTGCTGTTGCTAAAGAGCTACCTCAGATGAAAGAAGCCATTCCAATCAAATGGTTGAAATACGAAAAGGCGCTTCAAGCCACTACAGAAGAAGAGGGCTTCAAATGGATTTCTTTGGAAACAGCTAAACAGATTGCATCTGAGGTATGCGAAATTAATGATGATCAAGAGTTTTCGACATTGCTGAACTTTTTACATGATCAAAGATGTCTGATTCATTTTGATGACACTGCTGTGTTGAACAATTTGGTGGTCTTGGACCTTCAGTGGTTAGTCGATGTGTTCAAGATGGTAATAACAGTCAGGCGTTATGACTACGAAGAAAGAGAATTTAAAGAACTGTGGCGTAAGCTGGAGACCACAGGAATCTTAGAGGAAACACTATTGGAACATGTTTGGAGTCCTTTGTTAAAGCAGCGGGAAACTTCTGAGAGCCTCATTGCAATAATGGAGAAGTTTAGCTTGTTATGTCCGTGGCCTTCATCAGATGCTTCGTGTAGAAAGCAGTACATGGTGCCATCCATGTTAATGTCTCATCCACCACAAGATATCATCAACTTGGCATCCTCTGCACCAATTCCTTCGCTTTTCCTGAGGTTTGAAACTAGTCAAATTCCACCCAGCTTTTTTCCACGACTAGTGCTGCAGTTTTTTCAGTGGTGCACGAAAGAATTTCCAGACCAAATTATCCCTCAATTGTTCCACAATTTTGCGAGATTTTACATCTCGTCAGATACAGGCTGCTCCGTGGTCCTTCTGTGTCATTTGGCGGCTGTCGAAGTGATTTTTCTTGGTAGCAGTCGTGGTCTTGATGTTGCAAATAATTCCCTTGTAGCTGAGGATTCCCATAACATCTTTGATGTCACTTCTGCCTGTGTTGTGCGCAACCAACTAGCACTGATGATTGATTCCATGCGGAATGAGTTTTGTTGGTTGAAAAACATGAGATGTGAAGTTAGTTTCCTTTGCCCAGTCTGTTCTAAAGGAGGTGCAGTGGATTACTGTCGAACTCATTGCGCACAAGCTTGCAAGCAAGAAGAATGTCTTCACTTCTTTTCAGAGTCTGAGGTGTTGAAGTCTAAGCAGATTGTAACTTGCACCCGGTCTGCTTCTGCGCAAGATAACAGAGTTCAAATCAAGCAGTTTACTCCTTGGTTTTCGTTTGAGCATAAACAGGTGAGTATGTATTTTAAATTAGTAAAGGACAATTTCACCGAAATGATAAAGTAATTGGCTTTTTTGAAAACAGTCATTAAGTTTGGAAATAGGAAATTGAACACGTTGTTGTTGTTGTTTTTATCTTTTTCTTGCGTTGGTGGAATTACTTTTTCTGAAATAAGAAAACAAAAAAAATAAATTATAGAGACGTATTTAATTTTAACCATTGATAAATTCCCATTTAAGAAGTACTATATCAAACACAACGAAGAGTTTTTAATCAGAATATCCACATATCGAGTGTTTGATGTAGCTTCTCAAACTAATCATTAAATACGGAGAAAACAAAGGAATAACATTGCCAAAATTTGTGCTTACTAAGATCGGGTATCCAAACCTCTTTCACGGTAGTGATTTCCTTTGTGTTTTCGTCATGAATTATTAATGAATTTTAGAAGTTGAATTCCCTTGTGATGGGAGAGCATTTTTACCTTGAGCTAGGTACTTATAGTCTCACTATTTTGTAGGAAATTTAACCAAGTAACATCAAAAGAAACACGATAAAGTTAAAATTACTGAAATTGTCATTCTCCTTTCTTTATTTATCAGCAGCATCGACCAACTGGTGGACAAGATAGCATGACATATAGTTTGTTGCCTTCTATGCAAGGCAAGTTCCCTTTGTTTGCTGTTATTATATTAGTACTTTTGTTTTGCTTCCTCTTAGATGCCCTCTTAAAGGGAACCTCCATTGTTATAACAAATTGACGTTAAATTGTTGGAAATAAAGTCTAAAAATTTGTAAAAAACCAGGTGCAAATATAATTTTAGTGTACAAAAAAATGGATATGAATATCACCTATTTTCGCTTTTAAATTTCCCGCGCGCCGACATTTGAAGTTGTATGACGTGTTACGGTTGTCTAATTGTTGCATACAAAAGAACGTCGATTCTTTACAATAGCGGTAACCGTAACACGTCATAAATATTCAAAATGGCGGTGCGTGGGAAATTTAAAAGCGAAAATAGGCGATATTTATATCCATTTTATTTGTACACTAAAATTATATTTGCACCTGTTTCTTAAAAAAATTAAATTTCGACTTTATTTCCAACAATTTAACGTCTACTCAATTTGTTCTGACAATGGAGGTTCCCTTTAATGCCTTTTAATGTTCACTTCACTGTTATCTTACCTTAAAGCTCTGTGTTATTTTCATGGCACGCCTTGACGTTCACCACATGTGGTCTAAAGAAGTAATAACAAAAATATTTGTAAACATCCCTTATATTTTTTTTAAAATGATCTCCTCTTCACGAGATTTCTCCGAGGTTACTAATGTCTTTCATGTATTAAAAGTCCTAAAAATAGATACTATTTTAACACCTGAAGGAGGACAGTTTATAGTTTATAGTTTATAGTCCGTCAATGAGAGGTGAAAGTTTCAGAAGAACGATTGATCATCCCTTATATGTTTTTTAAATACAGAATTGAAAGTCAAGCAACACCAAGACAATTCCGTTGCCTTGCCTAGTGATGTTCTGCAAACTCTCCAATCCTCTTGTTCTCCCCAAGATGTTGTGGTTAAACTTCAAGAACTCCGAAAAATAGACGAGTCCTCTCTGAATGAGCCGGATCCTGAGTCCAAGCAATGGATTCGTTGCCTGGCAACAGAGGCAAAGCGTTCACACAGACTTGACGTGGTTAAACACCTGAGGGACATTTCACCAGCTGGGACGACTGGTAGGTCTACATGACAAACATAGCAGCCTACCTTTTTCGGGTTCTTTATGTATAATATGTGTAAATCTGCCCATTGTTAACCTTCCTTTTTCCTTTCTGATTTTAAATTGGAGCCTTGTAATTGTTATTGTTACCTTGGTATTAGGTAACTAACATTATAAGTGTCGTGGGTGATATATCGTGTTTTCATGATTATGGCCATAAGTGCCCTTTAAAAGCTAGCTTTATAATCTTTAAATTGGAAGACAAAATCACCAAAAGTGATAAACTAAACAGCAAAAAAAAAAAACGGCTAAGCAAACTTAGAATTTGATGAACTGTAATCCACTTCGATTCTCGCAATCCTGCACTTTTTCTCAAACCTACTGCTGTTTTTCTCCAAAGATTCGTTTTATCCCATTTAGTTGTATATTTGGTGGCATTCGCGATATAACTTAGAAATTAAGTGAGGAACATTTTATCATTTCGGCGGCACACTGTCCCTTTAATTTAAAGACAATGATTTATTTCCTTTACAATAACAACAAAAGTAGGATAAGATGCAACTTTTGGCAAAGTTTAAAAAAATTCTGTAAGAGGGGTTCAGAGCCATCTTAAATTTTCGAAAATTTAAGGTGGCTCTGAACCCCTCTTACAGAATTTTTTTAAACTTTGCCAAAAGTTGCATCTTATCCTACTGATCAAAATTCGACAATAAAAAATGGGGTTCACCGAGTCCTTTTTTGAGTTATTAACGCTTAAAGCTAAAATTAAGGGTGTTTTCAGCACGTTATAATGTTGCTATAGTAACATATTGTGTCACAAAAATAATAACAACATGTTGAACCAATCATTGCGCATTCGTTTGATATCATGATTGTAGCATCAACTGATAAAGAGTGGTTATAATGACCCATCAAATTCTAAGTCTTGAAAAGTGCTGGAAACTGTTGGGAGCCACCTTAAGCAAATATGAAGCTCAAAATAAGATTAAAAAACCAGATAGAGTTGCTGAAGCGATCAGTTTATATAATGTTTGTTTCCATCAACAGGCCCGCTACTGAATGAATGTCTTGATGTTCGGTGCATTCCTTTTCACCAAAGAAGTGATCTTGCAGTCCATTTGTGTGGTAAGTTTTACCATCGGAAGGTTTTTCTCCAACTTTTTGTAAAGCATTTATTATCAGCACATGCCGTCTTTAGCAGCTGTTCGTTTATCCCTGACACACATTTTGGGTAACTTTGGGAGAAAATCGGTTGCTATCGAAATAAGATATGACGTCATACGAAGCATGAGGTCAAGAAGCCATTTTTGAAAAAAAGAATGCGTGTTTTTTACCTTTTTAAATAAAATATATATGTATATATGAAATGGTACCAAAAGCATCAAAATGGTAAATTATATCATATTTTACGACTCCAGCAAAAAATATTTTCGATTTCCGTATTTTTTCGATAACTTTGAATTTTGAGTAATGTCCAAGATGGCCGCCATCTTGTCCACCATTTTGGATGACGGCACAGATCCCCGGCAGCGCCATAACCCATAATATTTACCTCATCTTGTTTAGCACATGCATCACAGGCTATCTAGACAAAATATTTTTGAAGTATCGTAACACCGTTACAGGCAGGTATTTTAATAAATTTAGATTTCGTTACTTCACCTTTTTAAGAGCACCTTTTCGAAATCCCGAAGTCGTCGATTGCGTCAGCTTTAACTGAGCACCAGAAAATTGAAGCTTCTGCATCACCTGCAGCCATGCACAGCTTGGCTTGCTCAATCCATTTGTTGTGCAGGGACCTTTATACTTTTAACTTTTGTAGCTTTATAGACACGCGACTCTACGAACCATTTAGAGTCGTTGCCAAGAAAAATGATCCTTTCTAAATTTTCTGTGATTTTTTTAGGGGACGAAAAATGGAAGGCGGTTGCTGAAAGACTGGGCTTCAGTTATGCATACATCTGCTGCTTTGACAGTCGGTTTCGTAACCCATTTGAAGCTGTTCTGAGCTGCTGTGACGTGACTGTGGGTGAACTCTACGATGTCCTGGTAGAGTGCGGGTTTCCTGTATTCGCTGACATCTTGTAGAAATGTAACTTGATAATTAATTAGAGTCTTCATTCCAGATTCCGGTTAAGCCAGAAAAAGTCTGATTGATGCTAGATCCTTCATAAGCGTATTTTTCTCCGTGGGCGGTGATGAAATTTTGGTGAATGAAATTCTAGCATTTCGCGTCCTCTTTAGACTAGAATAAGTTTGCCAGGTTATCGAAGTCCTCGAGTCCACAACCGTCCCAATTTCTGCTCCAAATGTTTGAGCTTTTACTAGCGTAGATTTTTTCCAATGGTGAATGAAACGGCATAAGAAACGGCGAAAATAGACAGAAAAACTTGCAAACTAGACCGGCTGAATTCATCTTGAAGCCGTCTCGCGCGCAAGATGCGGGTGCCAGGATCAGTGACGTCATCATTGTCTGTACTCTTTCAAACAATAGTTCTCGGCCAATGAGCGCGTGGACAAATTTACAGTTATGATAAAATTGTGATAGTTTTCTTTACTATTTTTTATAATTGAATGAATTAGAGAGAAAAGCCATTTCTATACGGGCCTTGCATATATATTGATTTAAAAGTTGATTAATTGAATTTAGAATTTGACATGATATGCAACACAAGTTTTGTAACTTTGTCGATGAAATACATATTTGTTTTTTCAGTTTTTTTTTTTAAATAATTGACTGCATTAGAGACGAAATCCTGTTCATGCAGTGGATCTGCATGTAAATTAAATTGTAATTTAGAATTTGACAAAATATATAGCACAAGTTTTCGTAACTTTGTCGATGAAATACATGTTTTTTAGTATATTTTTTAAAATAATTGCCTGCATAAGAGACGAAATCCTGTTCAAGCAGTAGATCTACACGTAAATTGAATTGTAATTTAGATTGTGTCAAAATGGCAACAAAAAGTGGATCTGCATGTAAATTAAATTGTAATTTAGAATTTGACAAAATATATAGCACAAGTTTTCGTAACTTTGTCGATGAAATACGTGTTTTTTAGTAAATTTTTTCTAAAATAATTGACTGCATAAGAGACGAAATCCTGTTCAAGCAGTAGATCTACACGTAAATTGAATTGTAATTTAGATTGTGTCAAAATGGCAACAAAAGTTTTGTAACTTTATCCACAAAATACGGAACTGTTACCTCTTATTTTAATACTTTACTATAATTATTATTTTATCGTAATAAGGGTTGTTGTTGTTCATCGTGGTGAACACACTAGTAAAGAAGTATTTTTCGTTTGTCTCACAATGTAGTCACTTCCGATGTGGGTCGCGACGTTTCGACTGCATACTGCTAGTCTTCTTCAGGCGATAGGGTCGACTGGTTACGCGTCACCTTATGAAGCACGATGCTCTGCTGTGATTGGTTGGTTTTCAACAGCTGTGACTGGTGCGTTTTGATCCTCGTTGTTTCGGCGAATTGTTCCCTCAGCGGTCCGTAGTCGTACGGCTCTCCTGTTGTTGTGTTTCTTGATCGTGTGCATCCATGCTTCTGGAATTTCTATTCCACTGTCCCTGTTGATGTTGTTAGGGTTAAGTCTTATGTGGATCGCCTCTTTGACCCTGCGTGTGTACCAATGAGGATCACGATCAATAAACTTTACTTCATTCCAAAGCTCTGAAACGGCGGAGGTCTGGGTACGGGCGAATCGGATGTTGACCCGACTAAACAAGATGGCGTGGTTTACAGAATGACCGAGACATCCGATTCGCCCGTACCCAGACCTCCGCCGTTTCAGAGCACGCCAACAACACCGGACACCACCCCGCTTTGGAATGAAGTAAAGTTTATTGATCGTGATCCTCATTGGTACACACGCAGGGTCAAAGAGGCGATCCACATAAGACTTAACCCTAACAACATCAACAGGGACAGTGGAATAGAAATTCCAGAAGCATGGATGCCCACGATCAAGAAACACAACAACAGGAGAGCCGTACGACTACGGACCGCCGAGGGAACAATTCGCCGAAACAACGAGGATCAAAATGCACCAGTCACAGCTGTTGAAAACCAACCAATCACAGCAGAGCATCGTGATTCATAAGGTGACGCGTAACCAGTCGACCCCATCGCCTGAAGAAGACTAGCAGTATGCAGTCGAAACGTCGCGACCCACATCGGAAGTGACTACATCGTGAGACAAACGAAAAATACTTCTTTACTTATTATTATTTTGATTATAGACTGTATGAGAGAGAAAAGCCACTTCATGTGTATTAATTGATATTGAAATCAATAATTTGTCAAAACGATTATTTTTTTTTAGTTTCGTGCAAATCTAGTTATATTTTATATATATTTTTGTATTAATAAACGACGTATTCTATAAGATGAACTAGATGATCTATATGACTATATGAAACTATAACGTAGTGTCTGAAGCTGCAGATCTCAAGCATGTTAAGGCATGACCCAGAGCCTAATTTGCATAAAATCCGTCAAGAGTCATTACTTTAAAAAGATATGCATAAACATCCTCAAACTTGGTAGTAACATAAAACTTGATGTCCTTAAAGTAGTGTATATTTTATGTGTGGAATGTTTGCATCACGTGACCTGTTATAACAGTTTTCGTACGCGAAGAGAAAAGTGAAAATGGGCCGCTGATATGACATATAATAGGTAGATATTGAAATACCAACGTAATTCCGTGGTTTCCTCCTTTAAGAATCTGCCCTGAATGGCTGACTGCGATTTACCGTTAAAGAGTAATTTTCAAAAAAAAGGTCACGTGACCCTTTTTTTCTTTTAATAACTTCTTAATGAAAGAAGATATTCTCCATTCTCTACTTGCACAAATCCCATAATACACCTCTTTTACGCCCCAAAATTTTGCATAATCATTGTTTGCAATTTCTCCTGGGACATGAAGATGTCCCAAGGGAAATCTTAAACAATGCTAACGCAAATTTTTGGGGGGTAGAAGTGGTGTATTATGGTATTGTGCAAGTAGAGAATTCAGGACACGGATTGTATCTGTGCACCAAGTCGTTAAGACCAAAAGAACATTACTTCTACTAGAAAAGATAGTTTTCTTCGCGGGGGTTCTAAGATCAAAGAACATAATGCCTTAACATGCTTGAGATGACTTGGATGAAAATATGAAAATGGATTGCAACTTGAATCGCTAAAATCTGATTGTGGTTTGTTCCTGCAGAGCGGGAGGCCGCGGGTTCCAATCCCGGCCGGACCGACATTCAGGGTCTTAAAATAACTGAGAGCGAAGGTACTGCTTTTGCTATGACATCTGCATATGGTTAGACTTTCACGTGGCTCAGATGACCACGTAGAAATGGCGGCCCTTTCTTCGATGGGGACGTAAAAGAACCACTAAGGACGTAACAAAACCCTGGCTGTGACCACCCTCAGTGCCATACATTGTTCATGGGTGGGGTGAGGGAGATAAGATCATCAATGGACCGATAGCGACTGCCTGAGGCGCCTTCATAAGCTGACTTCCGATCTCATTCTCATAAATGTATGTAAAGCGCCTTGGGAAATGTGATATGTGTGCTGTAGAAGTCTCGATCTTCGTTTTTTTCTCTCCCTAATTCGAAAGCCGAGGAGGGACTTCTGATTTCCGACTTCCGACTTCCAACTTCGTATTTCCGACTTCCAACTTCCGACTTTATTTCGACTTCTGACTTTCGACTTCTGATTTCCGACTTCCGACTTCCAATTTCTGATTTTCGGCTTCCAACTTTCAACTTTTGATTTCTGATTTCCGACTTCCTATTTCAAATTTTAGATGTAGAGCTTCAGACTCGCGGATTACACTAGTCGCGCTTCATCCGTTGAAAGTTCGCCATCGTGCTTTGTTATGTTTCGGTGAGTAAACAGTCCTTCATCGCTATTATTAAATTTGAGATGATGATGATTCCTACAACTTATCATTCTTGTAAATGCGGTGTGCCTTTCGCAGTGCGTTTTACCAGTGCGTTTTACCAGTAACACACCAGCTTCAAGAAAAGACGTTCAAGTTGAGAGATCTAACGCAATTGCTTACAAGTTACTTCCAACAAGGCTTTAGTAACGCGGAAATTGCCGGTTTTATCTCCTTACAGCATGGAATAATACTGTCTATGCGTAACACGACAAGGCACGATGGCGAACTTTCAACGGATAAAGCGCGACGATCGTGACTAGATCAGCACACAGGGGTGACCTACGAGTACATACGAGTAACATACGAGTACATACGAGTACATACGAGTAACATACAAGTACATACGAGTCACATACGACCGACATGCGAATTTGTGGGCGAAATACAGGGTGGTTTGTGAAAAGGGTACAAATAGCGACACGAGATTCGCGCGTTTGCCAGAGTCTCTGCTATTACGTATATATTACATTTTTATTTTATTTTATTTGCTTCTGCTTCTGCTTCTGTTTTTCTGCCATAAGGATCAGTTTGCCGTTTTTTTTGTTTCACTGAAAGAAATATACGCTGGGTGAAGATCCGCGCGCTCTATCACGGTACGAGTATATACCAGTAATATACGAGTACAGACTGATAACATACGAGTACATACGGGTGCATTCAATTTCTTCACCCTAGTTTCACGAATTTTGGTACTTTCCTCCTCCTCCCCCCCCCCCCCCCCTCCCACCTCTGGATATAAAGTTACCTTTGTCGTGCAAAATACATTACGACTTCGAAAAAAAAAGTTATTGAAGTAAATTGATTGCAATTGTTTAATCCACCTTTTTTTTGGAATGTATGACGGAAATGTAGTCTGTTTATTTAAAATTGAGAAGAAAGACTTTCCCACACCGACTTTTACCAATCATTCACACCGATTTCTGTTGATAGATACAGAACCAAAATAACACTGCTGGTAAGGTCTGTTAGTACAATTTTTTTTTTGTATTTTGCTAATAATATAATACAATACAATGCACTACTCACTAATAATATAGTATAATACGATACACTACTTACAGTATGTTACTTACAATAGACCAATTTCAATACATTACTTACAATAAACTATTTACAGTACATTACATACAAACAATGCAATCCTTTTCTGTTTTTTTGGTAAGTCGAATTACAGCAAAAAAAATTAATTGCAGTGTAGAAACAGACAATACATGACAAAAATGAAAACGTTTAGAGAAGAGGGGGAAGGATAACTTGTCCTATATTTGTGAGAGGTAAGGTCTGTTAGTACATGCTATTTTAAAGCATGCATGTTATAAAGCCTGAAAAAATCAAATGTGTATCCACTTCTAGCTTTGCGAGGTTTTACGAGTGACGTATTTCTAGTATGAAACAAAAAATGCTGGTGTTCGTGTTCCTCGTGCGCACAATTCCTCGCAATTCAGGGGCAAACACGCAAACACGCGCGAATCTCGTGTCGCTATTTGTACCCCTTTCATAAAGCCCCCTTGTATTTCGCCCACAAATTCGTTTGTCGGTCGTATGTGACTCGTATGTTACCGGTATGTACTCGTATGTTACTCGTATGTACTCGTATGTTACTCGTATGTACTCGTATGTTACTCGTATGTACTCGTATGTTACTCGTATGTACTCGTAGGTCACCCGTGTAGTGTTCTAGTCACGATCAAATTTAAAATAGGAATTCGGAAGTCGGAAATCAGAAGTCCCTCCTAGGCTTTCGTACTCTTCGACGATTCACTTGTTTTGTTTTTTTTTTTCTCTCGGTGCTCTAAGAGCCTTTTATGAAGGAGCAAAGATGCTTATAGTCAAATATTTAGTAGAGTATTATTGACTTAAAAAAGCAAAATCCCCATGACATTGCCTCTTTAAGAGATGTCAACTTGAAAATAACACTTCTGTAACAATTCATACCAGTGGCATATCTAGGGGAGGGACCCTGCCGGCCTGGTCCCTACCCCACTTTATCTTGCCTCTCGTCAATGCGAAACCCCCATGTTAATGACATGTACAAACAACTCTTGTGGAATGGAATGGAAATACGTATTAAAACGATAAATGTTTCTAAACAGAGAAGATCTGAACTCAACAAAAGAGAAATTAGCAAGAAAGAGAACTGCAAGAACTTATATTGGAGCTCCAAGAAAACGGAATTGGAAACCCTAGACCGGGAAATTATCGACAAGTATGGATTTGCCAAACCAACCTCCTGTTTTTCCATTTCAAGATGTTTTTGTAATTTTACTTTGGCCACATCTTCGATAATATGTATGTTATGTTATGTTATGTTGTTGTGTTAAGAACTAATATATAGATTTTTCCGACATATAAATAGTATATTTGTCTTGATTTCATTTCGGTTATTTCCCCGATTCTGAAATCATACGCCTCAGTACATGTACTAATACCGGAACCGGAAATAAGAAATTTCTGAGAAAGTCTGAAAAAGTGCTCCCGTGTTACAGATTACCTTTTTATTTTCTCTAACAGGATCCTACCAGTAGAAAGGCTTGCTCGAATTTTTTTTTCCCCTGGCCCACTGTGCATGATTTTTTTTTCTTGACTTTTGCTGTGCAGGAATTTTTTTTCGGTAATTGCCCAACCCCCCCCCCCCCCCCCTTCCCCCCCTCAAAAATAAAATGGTCCATCCCTAAACTTCTTGGAAAACGCGTTAATAGAGCATGAAATCGACGTCACGCAACATTCAACGTGAATTTCGCAGGACTTTTCGGATAAAATTGCAACTACCAGTTACAAGTAAGACACACGACTGTTGAATATAATTCCTTTATTAGCTAGACAAATGTTAGTCAAAAAGCGAAATGCGCCCGATACAGGCGCAATTTCGAGCCCTGAAAAATTAATCTGCGTTCGCCTCTGGCGCGGCCAGTCAGTGAATTATTGCTACAAGAGATACAGCACATCGCACCGTAGAACATCGCGAAGAACGACGTCGGTATTTAGGTGAAAGCTTCCCAAATCAGGCAGAGAACTACAGCAAAATCAATATAGAACATTCAAAACATACCAGAATTGAACGTACGGTGCTAGAAACGAGGAAAATCCGATAACTTCTTGCTTGATTCCAAAGAGACCCAACAACTTACTTGGTCCGGAGAAGAACCTTCGTCCAATTTTTCCACTGCGTACTTTTAGGCATTGAGATATTGAGCCGTACGATTCCAAAATCGGGAAAATATCCGAAACTGAATCAAGACAAAAGATTATTCACATGTGACATTTCGGAACACTCAGCTCCCCAGGATGATGTCTGATTTCCACGCGCTGGGAATACTGGATACTATTGTGACGTTTCAACATGGCGACATACAAATTTTCGCGATTCTTTCCGCTTGGTACAAGTGTCACAGAACACCCAACACCAGATTAGGAAGCGTCTCCTTCATCGACGCAACTATAATGACGTTTCAAGATGGCGCAGATTTGGTACCGACACTTTTCTCGATTCTTTCCGCCTAGCCGACAAGATTAGGAAGCGTCTCCTTCGTCGACGCAATAAAATATAAACATTTTCTCAAATGGCGAACTCATTATCTGGAACAATAAGTTGATAACTATAGATATAAAATGTTATTTTATTTTTAAAAACCTGGTCTGAGCGTGGAGTTGTTTTTGTGTACGATGTTCTAAACACAAAGGGAAATTTCTTGTCTTTGGAAGTATTTTGCCCTAAATTCAAAATCAAAACCAATTATTTACATTTCGAATACAAATTCAAAATTCGCACGACTCGACTACAGGGTCTGGTGTCATAGCCGCAATCCGCAGAGACTGGAAAAAAGCGTTCCTTCGGATCACCTCCACACTTCAAGGCAAACCCTCGAAATCTAAATCTGTTTTAATTTCCCATGATATGCTAATAGCCAAAACGTGCGGCAGGTTACTTGCTGAAGAATCGTTTTGCCCTCCATTGTTGAACTACACCACCTTAAAAACAAACTTAAACCCTCAAGCGGTTTACGAGCTCCCTTTCAAGATAACTATTGAGAATAAAGGACGAAGCTTTCAACTGTTTTGTTTAAACTTATATACATAACATCGTCACCACGAATCAACTGTTACATAAAATGAAAATCAAAGCCTCGCCCAAATGCGAACGTTGTGTGTGTTCGAATGGAACACTTTCACAGATGTTCTACGAGTGCCCCAATCAAAAATATTTCTTGGAATGCGCTATCAATTGGTGGAATAAAAAACGATCAGAACAATTAAATCCAAACCAAAAAGAAATGCATTGTAAATTCGCTTCCTCGACGATTTTACGAGAAAATGGATCGAAGGTCTCTGAACAGGCTACAAAGAATTGCCTCTCAGAACAAAGTTGTTTTTTTTGGCCCATATTGAGGTAATAATTGACAGGAAAACTATGGTGGGGTGAATGTATTATATTGGTAAATTTGCCTCCCCGACGACTTTGAGAGAACATGCGGAAAGGTCTTTGAACAGGCTATAAAGAATTACCCCTGAACAAAATGCAGTTTGTCGGCCCATATTGGGATAATAATTGACAGGAAACTGTAGTTGAGTGCATGAATGATATTGGTGAATTTGCTTACTCCACTATTTTACGAGGAAATGGAAATCTTTGATCAGGATACAAAGAATTGCCTCTGAACAAAATGTTGTTTGTCGGTCGATATTTAGAAGCTAATTGACAGGAAACTGTGGTCGAGTGGGTGTATTATATTTTTAACGTTTACTGATTAGATGTAAATTTGAAAAGGAAACTTTTGTAACGAAACAGCTGCATGATGTTGAAAGCCTGATGTAAAAAGAGAAAAAAAGTTAAAATTACATGGAACAGCGTTACCAGAAAATTACAGTTATATTTTTCAATTAAGAAATGGAAAAAAAATATTTTCGTGTCTTCACAGAATTATGCCAGTAAAACGGATGGAAGAACGAGAAAAATTGTCCAGGAGCCACTGAACAAATGTTCCCAGTGACAAACAGCCAGAAGGCAAGAAAGAACTTTTTTTAGCTTATATATCAAATGTATATTTTACCGTAGATAAATTTCTTTCTTCCCAGATAATTTTTCAACCAATGACAGCACGAGTTTAAAATACGCTCCATTTGGCTAGGATGTGTCTTCTGTACGCTGCCATATTTTTTGGATGTAAAGTTAATAGGACAATCACATGACTTTTGGAGGGCATATAGTTTATTTGTGGCCCGAGTAGCATCATTTGCGCCCGAGCGGAGCGA
>JAJGOT010000612.1:357500-460023 GCA_022457155.1 Cladopsammia gracilis
GCTTTAGCCATTATTTTGTATTTTTATGTCATGGTGTACCTTGGAGTGCGCAAACGTAAACTAAGTCAAATCTGCAAAGTCAACATTTTAGTGCAAGCAAAACTCGAGAATATAATTGCTATGACGTTTGCTTTGGTTGTGGCTGCTCTGATTCTCACTTTCCTACCAGAGGTCGTTATTGGTATGTTGGGAGAAGTTTTTCAAGTCCTTCGCAAAAGTTCGGCTATATGGGCGGCTGGGATATTGCTGCATTTACACTCTACATTCAATCCCCTCATTTATTGCTATAGAGATCGCCGTTTTAGAAACGCCGTGCTCAAGCTTTTGAGGATCAAAAAGCCTCTAGCAAAACAAATCGGAGCAGTTGGTGCCTTGCAATTTGTCAACAGAAAGGTTCTCTCTCGCACAGTGGAAGATGTTGTTGAGCTACGAAATTCTGAAAAACCTATCCGTTTGACAAGATCAGCATCTTGCGATCTAGACCCGGTCTTAGATCGAGCTAATCTCGACACTCGCAAGAGAGCCTTTACAAGAACTATGTCTGCTCCATCACTCGCTAAAGATAGCGTCTCCTACGACGGTTCACAGCTGCAGCAACCATCAGTTAAGAGATAAGATTTCATCAGCAACCATCAGTTAAGAGATTAGATTTCATCCGGAATGAAGACATACTAAAACAGGTCAAGCAGAAGCCTCTGATCCTAGAAATCCATCGCCGTCAGCTGAAATTTCTGGGTCACATCTTGAGAAAACCAACCGACGAGCCTATTAACAAATATGCCTTCTACCAACCTCGTCATGGAAAGCGAAAATCTGGCAGGCCGAAAACAATGTTCCACCAGTATATTGCCAAGGTCATAAACAGCGAGCACCCACCACTACCAGAGGAAATCAGACGGATGGCGCAGGATAGGAAACAGTGGGGAAGGATCGTGGCCGACTGCCTTGCAGCCGGCTGAGGAGGAGGAGGAGGAGGAGGAGGAGGAGGAGGAGGAGGAGTCTCGCCCTTCAACTGATTCTTCTTCTTCTAACGTTTAAGAGCACATCTCAATGTATTCCATTAAACATGGCCTTGTGAATCAATCTCGCTCAGGCTCCACAAATCTTCTATGGATCCTTGAACATTCCTTCTACGCTAGGACATCCTTGACGAAATGCGTTTTCTCTTTTGGACTGTATCGTAACATATTAAAAAAGAATCGACCTCCATGGGTACCACGGGTATACGAAAAACACGCAAATACTAACAAACTAAGTATTGTAAGAGACGAGGTTGAAGTTTAAAGTCACGTGACAGTACTATTACTTCAATCTACTTCCTTTTTGGGGGGTGGGGGGCACTGATTGGCTAAAAAATGCGTGATTTACCAACAATATAAACCACAGGACAGCATATTCTATTGCCTTCTCAAAACTAGTTCTTCAGCATTATAAAGTTAACCGAAATATGGTTGATCACCAATATTATTAGCCTGCGAGCAAGCTCTCATGGAAGTTAGAGTCTAGGGGGAGAAGGAAAAAGGGAGAGGAGGGAGGGGGTTAGTGTTCAATATTAGAGCACTTTTCAATTGAGTGTCGAAAGCAATTACACAATTGCTTTGCTTTTGCATTGCTACGCTTTGTGATTGGTTCAAAAATCTCGCGCCACTTTCTCGACCAATCAGAAGTAAAACCAAAACCAATCGTGACTTGCTCGCACGCGTTTTCCCGCGCTTGGCACCGCCGACATGTAATTGCTTCGAGCTCTGATTCAGGTTCATTGGATTGTTTACGACTGCTGATTGGTCAGAGTAATTACTTTGGTTTTGGTTTTACGATACTCAATTGAAAAATGCTCTATAGGATTGATTACCTAGCGGAAAGTGGAATTGTCCCTGCCTCTTTCGCTTTACGTACAAGTCACGTTTCTACACTAGTATAGATGAAGACGTTTATTGTCTTTTAAAGACATTTTTTGCGTAAAATGCCTTTTTTTTGTCACAACATTAAGCCTGATGCTCTACAGAATTGAAAAGTATTAAAACATTTTATCACTCGAATTTACTATATTACATATTCATTTTGCTTTTCTGCCTTCATCTTGATAAAAATTTTCTTTGTCGAAGAAAAGGAAAACTGAAATGAATGCAGCAAACACCACGTCTGCGCACACCAGGAAAACAGCCAAACTAATTTCCACTTGATTAGCAACAGCTAAGACAAAAACAACTGGAACATTTATGGCCAATCGATAGAAGACACAGCTGGTGTTAAATGATCTGCTTACGGCTTGACCGTTGAAGATGTACAGCACCGCATGGGCTACGGTTAAGCTGAAGTAAAAACTGAGGAACACATCTGAGAAGCCTGCGGAAGGATCCAATTTCAATGCTCCTCGCAGGCGGTCCACGTTCTTCAAGTACAAACCACCTGGAAACTGAAGAATACCAGTGATAAGGACTGCACATGACGACCAGAAACCGGACGGAAATCTAAAGAGCAGGACAATAATCTCTTTGAAAAACAAGCCCAGGGCAGCGCCTTTCTCGGTTAAGATCCATACCAGGAAAATACCAACAGCCAGGCAATTGTCGAGCACTGCAAAAAACGAAAGGTAACGAATTGGAGCCACTCCTGACTTGAACAATTTCCATAAGGTTAAGTTCACAAGAAGCACCCTTGTAGCCACTGTTATGTTGATATGACCATGACCGGGAACTCTGTGTCGCGATCTTGATGCCATGATCAGCAAAAAACCTTCAACAGCGAGAGAAAGCCCTGCAAGTTGTATGTACCCAGTCGTTCGACCTACGAGCTCGGCATTCCAAAGGTTTCCCCACAGGGAGGGAATAAGGAGCATAGATGTACCCACGAGAACGTAAGCCAAGGAGGACCATTGAGTGAAGCGTTCAGTTGCGGTCAGCGGTAAAGAACGATCGGTAGCGGACAACATTGTCTACAACCAGACAGGCAGCTTTGAGATGCTGTTAGTTTCTGGAAGTAAACGGGTAGGATTAATATGACAAACCAAAACCGAAGGACACACGGTTATTTAATCACAACAAACGCGAAATTAATACATTATGAGCTGAATTAGTTTTGACTTGTGCCAAGTGCGTGAAAACGTGTTCGTTTTACGATTGAAGTTATAGGACGTTGCGCAAGTTTTTTTTGTTTGGTTGTTCTAGGTTTTTGCTTTGCTGTGAACAAGGCTAACCGTGCCATGATCGCAGATAGCTAAATTTCAACAAACATTCTTCATTGTAATTTATTTCATACAGTACATAAAACTTTGCTTTTAGTGGCAAAAATCACATTTTGTAATCCACGTCCTTTGCCTTAAAAGATAACACACCGGTGGAATGGACAGTAAAGATTTATTGAAAAACAAAACTGTTTTTTGGAAGAAGAGGGGTTGTGGAAAAATTTATCGTTGTCAGAACACTGAGCTCGACCCTTGTATCAAATCCTCGGATTATGCGTCTTGGCGTTTTCACGAGTGTCGATGGGTACTTCCCATCAACATGGTGACAGTCGATGATAGTCGAAACGCGCGCTCTCGTTTGACCACCAACTATCAAGCGCTATCATCAATTTTGACATGTTCAAAATTTTCATGATAGTTACCCTTTTTATATTGTCTTTTTAACATTTTTAATGATGTTTTTAGCTAGGATTTGTATATTTTTATATTGGTTAAAATTTATTATTTGCAGGGCCCCACTGAAAACCAAGGTGAGTGGGCTCCCTGGTTAAATATTATTATTATTATTATTATTATTATTATTATTATTATTATTATTATTATTATTATTATAGTTTTGATTGTTTGACCACGCGCATGACAGTTGATGATAGTTTCTCGGTCAGCCGTTACCACCTAGAGTAGCGGGCTCAGCTGTAGATTAACCAATTGATCGCAAAAAGCCAACAGTCTCTGTCGAGGCCCGAAAACGAAGAAAATATTCTGCCAAAAAGTTGTTTATTCGTCGTATAATAGTAGCTAAAGGTCAAACGAAAAGTTACAGGGTGAATGCTCCCGTGACGTTTGACCAGCTATCATCAACTATCATGCGCTAATCACGCACGGTTTGACCGGTAGCATGATATTCAACGATGTTTAGGATCAAAACTCTAAGCCCAACTATAATAGACTATCATGCGCCATTTGATCAGAGCTTAACGGAACGGGATTAGATAATAATGTCAGCTGAATTATTAAGGGAGTACCCGGACCTAATCGCTGAGTCTCTCGCTTTGATAACAGGCATCTTCCCTTATCTCGTACCAGGGTTTCCACGGTCAGTTTGAGATCTTCCCTGATAAGTGGAAATCTGCTAGAGTTTAACCCTCTGTAAAAAAAAAAACACTCTGGCAAGCGTAGTAATCCCACGAATTACCGACCTACATATGAGTAAATCTTGGAGTGGCAAAAGTATTTATACGGTTAGTTTATGAGCAGTTATATCACTATCTCATTAAAAAGTGTATTACCACCAATCTGGTTTTCCTTCTCTTCATTCTGCTGTACTGTATCGTCGATCACGATGTTATTATGGAAACTACAATATGACATAATATGTCGTTCCAGTCACAAAAGGTTTGCTTCTTTCCAAGGTAATTGTATTGAATTACCCGCTTTAAGGTGGTTCGACAGGATTTTTTGAGGGCGATACTCCCCACGTTTGAGCATTAACTACGACACCATTAACAATGCTATGGAAAAACGGTCACCACAGCTGTATTAGATAAAGATGAAAATTTGTTAAGACCAGTGTAAAATCAACATCGGAGTTACCATAGCAACACAATGACGCCATGACGTTTTTTACTTGCCGTCCTTTTTCTCGGCACCTATTATCTTTTGCCCCCGTATTCAGTCCCCCTCCCCCCTTATTCACTCCCCTACTCTACTTATTCAGTCCTCTACTCCCCTTATTCAGTCCCCTACTCCCCTTATTCACTCCCCTACTCCCCTTATTCAGTCCCCCTCCGCCCTTATTCAGTCCCCTACTCCCCTTATTCACTCCCACTCACCCCTTATTCACTCCCCTACTCTACTTATTCACTCCCACTCCCTCCTTATTCACTCCACCTCTTATTCACCACCCTTCCCCCTCTTATTTACTCCCCTTCCTCGATGAATTATTCCGGGTATTGACGATCGATGTTGCATAAACTCAATCATTAAAGATTAGAATCGGAAGCTATGGTGATGTATAAAACTTAACATGGGATGACTCCAGAATATATCTATCGTGACTTCTTATCAATTAAGAAATACTGAAAACAATCTGGCTCTTCCACAACCCTGCACCGATTAGCCAGGTTGTGGAAATCTGCATCTTACGATTTATACCAAGCATCATCCCTTAAACTATTTAAAAGTTAAAGTGCGTGACCACAGTTTTGAATGTGTTTTTTATACACGGCATCCTTGAAAAGCAGCTTAAATTTAATATTTTTCTTTTGTATTGTTTTATTAACATGTAACAAACAAACCTAACCCATTTTCATTACGTTACCGTTTTCCCTACCATCTTGTGCTAATAATAAACTCATTAATAATTCATGACGAGAACACGTCAAATGAAATCACTACCGTGAAGGAGGTTTTGAAATCGTTTCTTAATTTGCATAGATTTTGGCGATTTTTATATTCCTTCGTTTTCTCCGCATTTAATGATCAGTTTGAGAACTAAGCTATATCAAACACTCGAAGCAGTGTTTCATCAGAATTCCAAACACCTTTAAGTGGGTTAAAAAAATCTCGGCTGCGCCTCGTTTTCCAAGACTTCCAACCCACTTCTCGGAAATCTGATGAAACACTGTTCCTCGTGTCTGATATGTTACGTAATCGATGATTTCCAAAATCGCAATATTTTAAAATTCATTTACGGTCGTATCGTGAAACTCATTATCCGCGAAAATTTAGCCGGTCCGTTTTGGGAGATTTTGTGAATTCTAAGCCTCGTGAAAATTAAGAGCATTAGGGCAGCTTATATACACCTTATTCCAAAATGGCGGCCATTTTATTATTCTTTTATATCAATGTAAATTAGCCCTCCTGGCCTCAATACAAAAGAATTTTCAAGCGAAAATGACGCCAAGAGGGCTAATTATAAACATGGATATAAAAGAATAATAAATTGGCCGCCATTTTGGAACAAGACGTATAAGTTGTACTGATGCTGTACTGTTGTTTTTACCGTTTATTATAATTAAACAGAGTCGTGTTGGTATGTATTTACAATCATTACCCCTAGGGGTAATGAATGGTCGGGCTGCTTTCAATTGCTAATCCAAAATGACTTGGCAGTTGCAAAACAAATAGTTTTTTCTCCTGTACTTTGATATGCGTGTTCTTCCGCACTGTCCCTGGACGGAGCAAATCAGTCATATTTCCGGTGTACTCTAAGAACTCTAAGCGCTCATAAAAGTACAACTTGACCTAAAACTACAGTCCTATTCTTAGTCTGAATTCAGATCATTGTTTATCGACTTTACCTTACAATATTCAGCGATGATACTCAAATTACAAGCCGTTTAAAGAGATATCATGACCTATCATGAGCTTGGTCCCTCTTAACCGTAAGTAGACAATAAACCAGTAACTGTAGTCACCTTTTAGCTGCTTGTAATTTGGATCTTGCTGTCTCGTCCTCTTGATCTTGAACCGCACGGAACAGCAATTGAAGCAATGAACATCGAGTGTTGCATGTCACGCAACGTGACATCGAGAGTGACGAGGGATAGAGGCTGGTAATCTCAATCCTGATTGGTCGAGAAACACAACTTGTTGTGACGTGGGCTTTCACGGAAAGTGTAACCTGCGCGCAGACGTATCCGATTTCCTTGCTCCCCGCGGATTTCCGCTATGGAAAGTGTAACTCACGCCAAATGGAATATTTGTTTTCGTGACAATTTTCAGGAAGGTGTTTATAACGAAAAAAAATATATATATATATATATATATTTATTTGGCTTATTGATGGCTGGATGCCGGATACCACGTCGTTTATGAATTTCCGGGATGTCAGACCCTTTTCATGCTGGATTCAAGATTCTCGTTTTGCAGTCATCTTGAAGTGAAAAATCATCTTTTTGCTGGCTCGCAATAGCGCGTTTGGGGTGCTCTAGCGGGTTTTGGTGCGCGAGTGTGGAGCGTGAGGCACGCGCCCCGCGCTCGAGCACTCCCTAAATTAAAAGCGCCTGTTGCGCTGTTCTTCGTCTTGAAAAAGAACTTACTCTTCAGTCTTCAAAACAATCAACCGGATCTCTATGACCAAATACGAATAGGAAAAGTGTTGGCCTTAGTTCAGTAACCATGGTAACTGAATCATACTGGGAATATTTACTTGAGGTTCTGATGACAAGTTTTAGAAATGAAATGTTAATTTACAATGACTGAGTACGTTAGGTCTTCAGTGATACGACGATTAAAATATTACCTACATATTTAATCCACTTATCTTATTAAACCATCCACATAGACCATTATTTTAAATTCCGAAAACCTTTTAATTCCACTTTATCTATTTAATCTATTACGGCACACCTTTTAGCCGTTTTATCGTGTTTTCCAGACATTAGACAACTCCGATAAACATCTTGCAAAAAACGGAAATGTAACATTCAAAATATCGTATTTCCTCGAATAATAGGCGGGGCAATTATTAATTTTTTTACTCCAAAAGTGGGCGATTATTCGAGGGGAGGCGAATAATCGAGGGCGCGGGCGATTATTTGAAATATTGATCGCTGGAACTGCTAACGTGCTAATCAGTTCTAATTAGAGAGCTCCAAGAAATAAAGGAAAAAGTCAAATACACGAACCTCACCATATAAAAACTATATGAAACCTGTGCTTTTGTAACTTTCCTGTACTAGAGGAGCTATTATAATCAAGAAAGGCGATTATTTCATAAAAATATTTCCACCAACGGGGGGCGATTATTCGGGGGGCGATTATTCGAGGGACGGCCATTATTCGAGGAAATACGGTAGTTTGATTAGAGGCATTGTCGGCAAAGTTTGATAATGTTCTTGTGTAAATATTGGCATTGGCAAGGTTTGATAGTGCTCTTGACGAGATGACTCATATTACATTTCTAATATTTGTCGACAGATTTAATAAGGACGTTCAAAACTGTCGCGTCCTGATTGGAACAATAGCTATCAACTGTGCAAAAGCTCAGTCTTTCCCTGTGAATTCCTGGCCGCCACGAAGCCCCTACCACTCCTGTTCTGCTTTAAAAAGACGCTCAGATGTTGTATTGTTTTATCCAGACGAGTAGTGAGTTTGTACTTCAACGAATTTTCTCGTTGCACGCCATCACACATTAAAATGTTTCATGAGGCAAGGCAAGATGCTCGCGGACTAGCCTGAGAACAGCAAGCGTGAACAGAAAGGAAGGAGGGCGAAAAACCCGGTGGTTGGGGGGGGGGGGACTCCCATATTAAAATGACGGGGGTGCTCGTCGGAAATCTTCAAAAAACCCTAACCCTAAAAGGTTCCCGAATCTCGTTTGATGGGCGTGGCTCAAATGAATTTCTACCCCTAACAGGTACATATTTTTCGGCTCAATTCTTTAAAAGGTAGTCATTTTCGATTTATTTTAGCACCGGTACCAATCTACAAATTTGGATCCCTGAAAGGTACGATGAGCACCCTCGTCATTTTTATATGGGATTCCCCCCCCCCTCCCCTCCCCGTGGCGAAAAACGTCAGTACAAGTGTACCCCTCTTTTTTCTCTTCTCCCATTCCCTCTCCGTTTACGCTTGCTACGCAGGCTATTCGCGGACAAGTTGGACGGACATTTCAGCCCCGTAGGCGCATGCACGAAATATTGTATTAAGTGAAGAAGCATGAAACTTGAAGAAGTCGTCTGTCTCCCAGGCTGATTCCGAAATCCCAATGAATAACCAACAAATCTTGCTATATTTCTTTTATTGTTGTTCATAATGATTCAAAGGCAACTATTTTTTAATCGGTCAAGGGAACAACCCCCTTTTTAGGCAAATCCTTGTATCAGTTCTCAAATATATTTCCAATTCTTTTGATCCAATCACAAATTGCACGACCTCATCGAACGTTTCAGTTACGTCCGGTTGCCGTGAGGATGGGTGAGGTGGTGAGACGTCGTTTACACTTTGTGTCAGAGTACCGTAACTATGGCACCCATGCCGAAAATTGGGCACAGTCCCGGAAACAGAAACGATGATTAAATTAACAAACATTCGTGTACAAGCACCTTCGGGAGCGGGGACCCTTCTGCCCGACAAAAATAAAACACCAAGTTATGGGCACATTAATCTAATTAATACCCTGTTTCGTGCCAGTACACGGTGTCTGATCAATAAGTGTAAACAGCGCACATGATGACACTAAGCAAAATCCTTACCCAAGACTTGTTCAAATATTCTCCTTTATCCCATTTCGTTTGAGCATTCTTTCCTTTCTCGATTTTTTACTAAGCCAAGCGCCAAAGGTAACAATATCACCCTTTCACTCATAAAGAAAACCGTGAGTCGTGTAAGGTGGTTCAAATCTCGTACCCAGATCTCCCACGGTCAGGCGGATTTCAGTGCAGCACAAGCATGAGTAAGATTTGGGAACGATATTAATGTGGTTCGAAACTTTCGAGTCTGTAAATGAAATGCTTTGATGTTACCATTTCAATGAAAGGTCTTTGCAAACCTTTCGAATTGTGTGTTTTTTTTTTAGTATTTTTATCACATGAAATTTTAGGGTTTCTTGTTTGTGGTCTCTCTAAGGAGTGAAAGAGCGTGGAGATCGCCTTTCCACAAAATTCGAGGAAAGCTACGAGTCTGATTCCCTACAAGCCAAGTCGCTCTCCTCGAAAGTGTGAAATATAGCGCTCCTTTAAACAATCCAGTTTCGGATTTAGGTAATCCATAATGTTTGGATTTTCATGTTAGCTCGAACAAAATAGAAAGATAGAAGATTGACCCGTTCGGTTCACCAGTTCTCAGGCACCACTGGGAAGGGACTCTATTTGTTTGTGGTTCTGAACGACCACGTGCTATTGATCTGGACCCAGGTTGTTCAAAAGCCGATTAACGCTAATCCCGGATTAAAAGTTAACCGAGGATTTCATTCTCTGTTTAAAAATGTTTTCAAAAGGTCATTTATAGCTAGTAATGAAAACAAGTTAAAGTCGAAACAGAAAGGCAGAAAACTTTAGAAAATTTTCATTTGTTGAGTACTGGATTCAAAATTGACGCTAATCCTGGCGGGTTAGCTTAATCGTGCTTTGAACAACCTGGCCCTGTAACTACTTCGTCAAATGGAACAAACAATCTCAAACTAGATTCAAATACCAATCTGAACGATCCGCCAGACTGCAATACAAGATTGGTTTATCCCTAAATCGAACAGAATCTGAGTCAATTACATGATTAAAAGTGGTCGCTCTTTGGCGCTTGTTAATCTTCATTGGAACGAAAAAACTTCAACCTCCAGAGTAAAATTCTGCATGAAGTGATTTGGAAAATAGCAAATCTCGAGACCAGATACAATGGATTTTTGTTCCCCCGAACGTTACGTTATTTCTATTTTTTTTTTTGTTTTGTTTTAAAGGGGCAAAGTCACTTATTTTTAGGATCACTTTAGAAAGCCAAAGAACATATTTCTAGCGCTGTAAACATGAAAAAAAGAAAAAAAAGCTCTACTTTTGTTACTAACCTAGGGTACTGTAGCTATTAATATCTTTGGCTGCGGATGGCCAGGATGGGATTGGACAATTTACTTTTCAAGTTTGTCCATTGTATCCCGGCCTAAAAAAAAAATCGTTAAAAACTGATTACTGTTGGGATTCTCTTCGAAGAATCACTTGACATTTTTACCTCGGTGCTCTAAGAGGATTTCATGTAACTGAGAAAGTACTTCTTTAATACAGTTTTGACCAAAAGAAAAGCAAAATTTTCATGACATTACCCCTGTTAACCCTTTCACTCCCAGAGTCAATTATGGAAACATGTAATGGTGTAGTTGTAACTTTTGAGTGTGTCAACACAATCCTACGGTGTGACCATTCAAATGAAACCTCTTTGGCAGTTCTTTTGCATGGTACCACTTGCTTTTCAATATTTTTCAAAATGAAATTTGGGATTTTTTTAATTTGTTTTTGGCACTCTTGGGAGTGAAGGGTTAAACTGACAAAATAAAATTCTTTTGTTTCTACGGCAAGCCGCGATAAATTATAACAAATATGAAAATAGGCGTCTTAAACTCCGAACATGGTCGCTAGGAGTACAACTCCTTATAAATATAATCTGTTGCTTCTCTTATTTTAAAATGGCTCTTAATTGCTCTATCGCTGAAAGATTGCATTCCAAAAAACAAAATCAACTGGAAAATATGCTTCTTGCCTTTTCACGAAGCTTTGTGTTTCTTACAATCGAATATAAATAATATCTTGGTTCCTTCTGCACGTACCGGAGCACAGAATACGTAAAACAAAAGAATCAAAGAACGACAATAATACAAGACCAAAAATACAATACCTCACAAACAATAGAAGACCATGGGTACCGGTACATGCAGAAAGACCCAATATCTTGCACAAGAAATACTTGAAGATAAATGTCTTAATGATGAGCAAGATTTGTTCTTTAGTTATAATTATGCACTTATAATAATTTACAATTTTGTATTTTAAAATTACAAGATAACTAACGTTTTCAGTGTCCACTGAGCCCTCAGTTGAAGACAAGTTGACAACTGAAATGTTAAACTAAAAACTCACATCTTTTCGGTATTTTTATTTAAGTCTCTTTCGAAGCTGTTACCTAACGTGTCGATACAAACAACTGCCACGGAGATTCGAAAAGGCCACTAGCCGACAGCAGTGAATACAGGCATCACGCGCGGATTTCTCCGCCATGCGCGACGCTATATGCGTTACACATACACACATACACACACACTAACACGTGGGCAGCGGCAGTTTGACAAGATTATTCTATGGTAAGGATTTGTACAGAATTTTTATCAAGAGTATTCATCATTGTAAGGAAATAAAAAGGGAGAGAGTTGTGTAATTACAGTAGACTAGAACTGCTAACTCTACCATGGAATATCTAGAACATTTCGCCGGTCTTAAACAGAAATCAGTTCTCCTAGTATACTGTTGTACCATAAAATAATTTACGAAAGAGAGAGGTCATTATTTTGAAAATGAAAACAAAATTCCATACAAATACAGGGAGCCCTCGCATCTGATATGAATAAAAATGAATAAAAGTTTGAGATCAGATATTTTCCTTTGCTTCGTATTCTGTTCATGTTTTCGAGTGAAGGCACGGTCTGCAACCGTGAGGTCTGGCAACGAGTTATTAAGTTCGGAGATTCATCGGAGTTTTCCGATCCTGCAGCAACAGTGATTTACTTGAGTTCTGAACGGTTACCAAGGGATTCTCGGTTCCACACCTCGCAATAAGCTGGCAAACTCAAAATAATTTAAAATGATCGCCCGAATCGAAAATACGAACATCGCACGAACCAAAGGTTAATGTCTGATCTCGAACTTGTATTCAAGTTTTATCAATGATATCAGATGTGAGGGCTCCCTGTGTACAAATCCTCAGTTTTAATTTGGTATTGAGATGTAAGCCTGGCTACCCTGTGGTAAACCCTGGTTCCCTTTCAGCTAAACCCAATGGATTAATTGCGCACAAATGAGCAATCCCTAATTTACAGTTGTCTACTTAGTGACATGGCCGTTGAATGGAAGCGAGGCCGAAGTTGACCTTGTTTTGAAACAAACCTTTCTGCTTTTCATTTGTAAATCATGTTGTTCTAATGCTAACCAGTTTTCGTTCAGCATGTTTTAATGAAAAGCAGGAAGGTTTGTATCAATGATCAAAACAAAATCAATGCCAGCCTCACTTTCACTCAAAGGCCAGGGTACCAAGCACACAACTGTATAATGCTCTACTCCAACATTCACATCAGCACCGAAACACGTTTAGAGTAAACACGTTTCAACGAAACACGTTTCCGTGAACATGTTTGCAATTTCATTGTTCACATTAGTTGTTAATTTCAAAACACGTTTCACGCCTGCTCCTAGAATTTATGCTGTTTTACAAAACAAGCATATTATAATAAAGCTCGCATAAAATCTTTATAATTTCACATGAAACGAAATAAAATAGAGCTTAAACTCACTGTTGCATGAATTATCGTTTAATTTCACTTCTCAAGCCCTTCGGGAACGAAGCCGGGGCATTGCACCGTGCAACAAGGAGACGACATTTGTGCTAACGTGTTTCGTCTGGCTTAGATCGAAACTACCTCGTGAAGTAATTTCAATCATGCTCGGAATAAATATGTTTCGATCATGATTCGCGCAATGCGCCGCCTGATGTGAACACTTTTCATGGTGAAACATGTTTCATTCGTGATCAGACTTAACATGTTTCGCCCTGGTGTGAACACAGCACAAATTATTATGCAAGGACGTACGACTTACCAGGAGAATATCTGACTTATTGACTGACATACGAGTTGATTAAAAGTTGCGGTAAACATATAACCGTGACCAGAATCCACAAAATTTAATAAGCACAGCAAGCTCATTCGTTACTTGTCTAGGTCGAGGTGTTGATAAATGTACGATATTGTATCCGAAGAGGCGTCCACAAGAAACTGGCACTTCATATACGTCTCCACGAAATCGTCCGATCTGCAACTTTTTTGCATTTGGTTTCGCGCAATCATGGCCACCGTATGCGCACGCTCGGTTTCTAGCCAATCACCAACAGCATTTTCAATACTGTCATCATCAAGTTCTCTTGGTCCCCATAGCAACACTTGAAACATTTGAAGGGCTTCCCCGGCGGATATACGCTCTTGAGGATATCTTTGTAACAACTGACGTGCGATCATGCCCAGTCCCTTAGAAAATCGCGACTTTATAGGAATTGGTGGCAGATCTGTCTGGTCGTAATCCTGCTGAACAAGAATTGGATTAACAGCAAACGGGTTTGGTCTGTGAAGGAACTCGTACACTAAGCAACCAGCCGCAAAAGTGTCGCAATCTTCATAGTTTAACAGATCCGTCTCTTCCGGTGCATTCAGTATTTCCGGTGGAAGGTGTTCCCAGTTGCCGCCAAGATCACTGGACGCGTTCTTTCTTAGAATGAAAGGACTGGGCCGAGAACTTTTGTCCTGCTGCAGCGCATGCTGAAAATGGGCAATTACCACGAGCCCACAGTCAAGCAAGGAAAGATTTTCCGCTTTCAAATCGCGATGCACGACGCACTCTTTGTGAAGGTGATCTATTGCGCTCAAAACCTGAAGCATAAGAAGACAAACCTTCTTCTCGTAGGTCTCAGGGTCATTTTCATGTTCCTCTTTGCTTCTCTTAACAAAATCGGCTACTGTTTCACAAGGGATTTGATCTGTGATACTGACCAATGTTTCATACGAATCACAGTCGGCTCTTCCTATGATGTCACCAGACACGTCATCAGAAAAGTGTGTCAGCACGCGTGAGACGCTCAAGTGATGCGACAGAGCCTCACAGACACGTAGGTCATGTTTGTAAGGCGACCTTCCCGACAGGTGACTCGCAGACGGCATCGGGTATTCCACCTGACACAACAAGAGTAAAATTCCAATTTTAATACAATATATATGACTTAACACAATTCTAAGGGGTTGTGTGGCAAAAGTGAAAGTATTTTGAAAAAGCTGATTCCAGACCTCATGTTGCCAGGCGGCGTTCGTAAACCTACGTAGCTTACACATACAAATTGTTTCAGTGCGTCTTACAAAGCCACTCTAAAAGAAGCCCTTTTAATTCGTATTCCAGATGAGGTTTTCCTCCAGATGAGGTTTTCCTCACCCCAAGGTCGCGGGGGATATCTTCCATGAATAAATTCATAAGGCAAACATTTGGCAGAAGTGTCACTTTTAAAAGCTTTATATCTTGGGCCTTTAGAAGCCGATTTAGCTAAAACTTGACAGATATATTGGGGAATAATGGAAGTTCACCAGTACTATTTTTTATCCAATGAATCTCGCTTTACGGTAATGCTGTAATGTACGTAAGTTAAAATTTGTAAAACGTGATTTTGAGTTCAAGTTTGTTCCTCGAGAAGAACACAAAGCAAGTTTATTTCACCACTCACTGATCTGTCAAAACCTCTATTGTGTCATATATGTAGCCGATTTTTTGATTTCAACTTTAAAAGTTATTAGCTTTTAAAGGAGTAAAATTGTCCATGTTAGAATTTGAAGCCTCATATCTTCCCTTTGAAAGCCTATTTAAAACTTTTGCGCCAGCTATGTCATTGTCAATCTACAATACACCTAGTTTACCTCCCTGCCGTGTCATCTCATGGAATTCTGAAATTCTATATCCGCGCTGAATTCTTGGACACAAAATTGCCTGTTTTTACGCTTCCGAAGGCTTCCCGAGCAAACACGAATGCAAAAATATATTTATGGTAATTTTGCTAATTTTAATTAATCCACGGGCTACTTTCACTCCCAACAAGAATTCTTTTTTTTTTTTTTTCATTTTCGCTAATCGATTTGCAAGATGACTTCGTAAAAATCTACTCATTCCATTTGACGCTACTAACCTTTGCAAGCAGTTTCTTGTTTCCTTCCCAAAACAAGGCGCATTTGACTGGCAGAAGGACTGCCCCTGGACACCGTACTTCTAATGGGTCCCCACACACCTCGTAATCGGACCAACGTGTGTCCGACAGATCCAGACCAACATCAGGCAGAAGCTCGCCCTTCCAAGAGTGAATCATCTCCTTCAGCGTCTGCAACTGCAGCTTCAAAATCTTGTTATAACGCTGTTCGAGAACGTTTGCACTCGACAAGCTTCTACTGCGTGTGACGACTGGTTTATGCTTTTCGAGAGATCGGCTGTGAAAGCTATGTGAGCGTTCCCGTATGGTATGCGTGGATGGTTTCGTATTGGGAGGTCTCGAGGGAAGTTTGGGCCGGGTTTTAGAATCACCCTTATCCCCGGACCCGTTAATCAGTGTCGGGGACACCATCCGTACGGGGCGTCTAGCGGGTTCTGGTTTCTCTCCTGGGGATTTGCTTGTGGCATCCGAATCTTCACATTGGAAGCGAACTTGCCGGGATCGCGGAATAGCTGGTAGCGGCCCAAGTTTTTCTTGCTCGACTCTTGATAGCGCCTCGGCGAGGATTTCGGCATCGTTTAAATTTGCCAACGCGGTTTCAACCTTGAGAGTTAGCTCGTCTTGATTTGGCTGCAGATATGTTGGTTCTTCATCGTAATGCTTTACAGCTTCATTAGGAGCCGGCTCATTGTGTTGCAATGGCTTCACAACTTTAGCCACGCGTGGAGGCTTCTTGGGTCGCTCTAGAGTATCCCCTCCTTTGGACAGGGGGAAGTTCTGGTAGCCGATGCCAGGCCGAGTCTGCATGACAGGGGAGCACGTCCCACTGGATCTTCCCTCGACAGAAGGTTCGTCCACTGGGGTGGAATGAGCTGGGGCAGAAGTAGGCATGCTCGGAGGTGACGATGTTACTGACTCTACCACAGGCGATTCAGAACTCTCAGCTTCCACAGTACTGATCTTTTCAGTTTCAACAGGATTCTTTTCTGGCGTAGTTTGGGGCATTATCGTTTCTTTCTGGACCAAAAATCCTGGCACATCTTCATTTAGTACTATTGGAGCGCTGATCTCAATGGTTTTGCTGTGTCGGTTTTTCTTCTTGCCTCCAAGTTTCTTCATGCTTGCAAAAGCTCTCCTCAGAGTTGACTTGGGAGACGGTTGCACTTTTGGTGGGGTTGGGTTGGAGACATGCGCACCAGAAAACGTCGAGGAAAGACTTGGCTTTGGTTGGGATGGACTGGGACTGACCGACTTCACTGGGGTCACAGGCTGAGACACGGGCGACTTTGGGGGTGGGGGGCTGGAAACTAAAAAAAAAACACAATACAAATTCTTAAAAACAGTAACAAAAAGCCAACAACAACAGCTTTTGTATGGAATACAATTTCATCTGATTCCTTTTACTTATTGCATCATACACTCTTTGTTTGGTATAATGTTTCACAGCTTTTTCAATCCTATAAAAGGAATTCAATATCTGTATCACCACAATCACAATATGTAGTGATCATCACCAAATTTCTCCTGGTAATATGAATGCCTAACCAATCAGATAAAGTAATGAGAATTACATGTAGGAATACAGTCAAACCTCTGCTATCAGACACCTCCCGTAGGCGGACACCTCCCATAAGCGGAAACTCAGTCGTGGTCCCAGCCACACATTTTTAACCTCCCAAAAGCAGACACCTCTCTTAACACAGGGTTCTCCTTATCAGGCGGTAACCGGTAAAATTTACCGCTTGAAGCAGCACTTATTACCGCCCGTAACCGCTTGCCCCAGGAAAATTTTATAACAGTTTTTTATAAATAGTTTTCCCTTTACCGCTTAGCAAAAATCCCATACCTGCTGAGCTAAAATTTAGGGAGAACCCTGTTAACAGACACTTTTTCTGGTTCCGATGGTGTCTGTTTATGGGAGGTTCGACTGTATAATCACCCTGGATGAAATTTCAACACCTTCTCCTCACTGCTTCAAAAAGAAACGTATGGCGTAAGGAATGGAGAATTTGTATTTTGATATTAGGGATTAAAGGGTTATAAGACCTGAAGTAAAAACATGCAACTTACACCAAGTGTAAATAATCTAGTACTGTGGGACCAGAAAGCATGCAACTGACATGCAACTGGCATGCGACATGCAACTGAAACCGTGTGCAAATAATCTAGTACTGTGAGACTAGAAAGCATGCAACTTAAGGTGGCCGAACACAGTTTTGATAGGTTGTGAGTATATGTCATTTGTTAGGGCATTATGCGAGAAAGGTTGCAGTTTAGAAGCTGAAACTTGGCAAAAGGAAAATATAGGGATGGAAGATTTTAATTAACAGCTAAAATTTGCGCTTTGGACTGTTTCCATGGCAACTTGGATGATTGAAAACAACCCTAAAATTTCACTTTTATAAGGTTTACGTAAAATCCAGTCATTAGATTTTCCCATGAACTTGCATACAGCTTACAATAAATAATTGTTATTGCTTAAAATTGGCTCGACCAAATTTTAACAAACGGTTTTTTAAATATTCAAGAACATAGCTGCCCAGTCAATATTGATCGTGTCACAGAATTCCTTTGAAATGCGATAGAAATAAGAATTCTGACAAATTTCATGAAATTTTAATGAGTGGATTTTGAAAAATTGTCGTTTGTGTACATTGTTTTTAAAACAGCGCTGTCTCACATTCTTTCTAAAAACCTGCGCCGTCATGGGAATTGCCACTGACCACCCGCAAAACTGTGTTCCGCCACCTTAAATGCTACATGTAGCTAAAACTGATTACAAATAATTCAGTACTGTGAGACTAGAAAGCATGTCACTGACATGCAACATGCAACAGACACTAAGCACAAATAATCTAATACTGAGACTAGAAATTATGCAGCTCAAATGCTATATGTAGCTGAAACTGAGTACAAAAAGTCTAGTAATGTCCAACTAGAAAGCATGAAACTGACATGCAACATGCAACTGACATCAAGTGCAAATAATCTGGTAGTGTTAGACTAGAAAGCATGCATCTAACGTGCAACATGCAACTAACACTGAGGGCAAAAACTCTAGTACCGTCAGACTAGAAAGCATGCAACTCAAATAAGAAAGCATGTCACTAACATGCAACATGTTACTGACACTCCCGAGGGCAAATAATCTAGTGCTGTCAGACTAAAAGCATACAATGGACATGCAACCAATGCCAAGTGCAAATAATCTTGTGCTGTGAGTCTAGAAAGGTATTAATAGAAATCCTAAGAGAGAGAAAAAGTTATAGTTAGACTAGGGTATCATCAGTGTTCTTACCAGGATTTTCTGCACTGGGGTCCACAGTACCCATTGAGAAACTAAAAGGGGGTCACGAGGGACAAAAGTGGGTCACAATTTTTAGACACAATTAACTCAACATTTTATTCCAGCAAAAAACCCAAGCAAACTTAGAAAATATATGTCCTGGGTGCTTTCTAAAGAGGCCATAACCAATCAAATTTTTGCTTATATTATAGAGAAATGTACGTTCATAATACGTTTTCTTCCTCCCCATTGTTTTTTTCTTTCTTTTTTTTTCTTTTTTTTTTTCTTCTTTATGCCCTTGGGACCCCTTGGGCTTATAATAGTGCGGCATAACCCCGAAAAAGTGCGGCAATGCCACAATGCCGCGGTCTGGTAAGAACACTGTATCATTAAATTTTGCTGGGAAACTGATCAGTGGTACAAAAAAATGTATGAAGAATTAAGTCTAGAATAAGAATGGAAACTCAGAAGAGAAAGAGCCTTCCCTTAACGGAAATAAAACCATTGTGGCAATATTGTTGATCACTGGTTTTCCATTCAAAAGTACTATGGTTCTAGATAATGGCTCAGATATGCAAAAGAGCAAGTCTGGGATAGGGTAGGGATTTTCAGTGTCTAGTATAGGTTGCAAAATCAGCTGAACATGTCCCAGCAGCACACCCCACCAAAAATTATACAGATTAGCCAGGGGGGGAGGCATTGGATATCCTGGGAGAAATAGGCACTACTGAACTCTTGACAATTCAATATTGCATGCGTAACTTAATACTGGATCAGGCCATTTTGAAATACAGTGTTGTTTTGTTGCCCTATCAAAGTGGCCCATGAACAAGGTGGAGGTTAATACATTTATGAGGAAGCCATGTGGCAATGTGTTACTAGGCTCACTTATGGGAGTTGCACATTACGGTTGGGGGGTGAAACAGGAATAACAAGTGCTCTCATCAGTGGTGGATCTAGGGGGAGGAGGACAGAGGGTGCTGGCCTTTGCAAGGCTCGAAGGACACAATCACTACTTTCAACCTCTTCTTGTTGGCTGAAATTCAATATAAGGCTCATTAAGTTGGACCCCCTGCCTATAAGGAGGTCTTTATCTACTAGTGCTCACTCTATACATATTGTGCTATGATGTTTCCATGCACGTAATAAAGCAAGCTTACCAGATGGGGGAGGTGGTGGGGCAGATCTTTTGGGTTTGATGGGCCCTTCTTGAGCCTCACCTACTGCACCGCTTTCACTGTTCACCGGACTCAAAGGCACTCTTTCAGATGGCCCATCTGAGCTCGCAGGATCCACAATGTCTTTTTTTGGGAGAGGGGGTGAGGTTGGATTTGTTGCCTGATTTGATTTCTTTAATGACGGAAGTCTCTGAAGTGTGAGTGGGGCTGGAGAAGGGGTATGGGGAGGGGGTGGGGCTGGAGAAGGGGTACGGGGAGGGGGTGGGGCTGGAGAAGGGGTACAGGGAGGGGGTGTGATTGGAACTAAAACACAAAGAAAATCAAATAAAAATAGAGTTAGTTAAAATGCAAAGTAATAAAGCCTCTAATAAAGATAATACATTTACAAGCACCAAGCAGCTAACAGAAATCAAATAAAAATAGTGTTAGTTAAAATGCAAAGTAACAAAGCCTAACAGAAAATGAACAGATAACGAAAATATGATAAATTTATGTTGCATTTACAAATTTATTTACTTTAAATTTCCTTTATCAATCAGTTAAACCTAAAGTCAATTCACCAGTCAGAAAATCAATCCATGGTTCGTACAACTTCAGACAAATAAAATTCAAGGACTTTTCAAGGACAAAAAATAGTTTTCAAGGACTAAGTTTTATTTACGAAATCAAAACTCTTAGTCCCCTTTCTTAATACTCCAACCTTTGAGAACAACTTGAACTAGCTTCCTTGTGTAAAAAAGTAGACATCACCAGGGTTGCGTTTGAAGTTGCACAAGTGTTCCTCTTACGTTTCTTGCCTTTCATGTGAGACTTCAAAGTGCTTTCTGCCATTTGCCCATTGCTCATATGAATTATGAATGGCAATTAAAAATGCTACTTGTTTACACACTATTGACCATGTTGCCCCTTAAGACAAAAGCACATGGCGGACAACCCCATATCAGAGGCCTAGTGCATGAAATTGAGGCAAAGATTACAATTTTGCTTCATGTACACATTCACGTATATACCAACATTTTCGCTAGTTATTTTTGGATTTTAAAAGTCGCTGGTGGTCAAATTTATCGTAGCAAAATCATTGAATTTATCAGAAAAGTGATAGGGCGTACACAAAGTCCTAAATTTCAAGGACTTTTCAAGACCTAATCAAGAAATCAAGTACTTTTCAAGGACCTTAACAAATTCAAGGACTTTTCAAGACGACTGCTAAAATTCAAGACCTTTTCAAGATTGTACGAACCATGTCAATCAATCATTAAATGATTGATTTTGTTGACCACTCCTCTCCAATATCATTCACTTACCGGTACTTGTTTTACTTTTAACACATTTCAGATACATAATTATTATGTATTAACTTAAGTTTTATTTGTCCACTTTAACCAGCTTTTAATTGTTTTTATTTTGCAGGATTTAAAATGTTAATTTAATTTAAGAAATTATTATGTGATTACTGCATAATTGTTATTTCCTTAGTATCACTTTAAACTATCATTTCAATGCAAAAAAAAAAAAATATGAAGGGCAATGGTCACCAGTAGAAAATATCTGTTAAACGGTAACTTGCATCTAGAAATTTATTTTTGGGAATGCCTTCTAGCTACTTCCCTCTCCCTCCCTTATAATGGCAACCCCTCCCCCCCCCATCCATCCCTTTGCTCATGCAGATTTCCTGGCCCACTGGAACCCCTTCCCACCTGGATTTCCAAGCCCCAGAGACCCCCCTCCCATGACCCCCCTCCCACTCCTGCCTGGATTTCCATTGACTTTTTGGCCCAAAATTCAACAGTTTAATAATGACAAAAAGTACTGATAATATTAGTAATATTGCATTCAGGAGATCCAGCTTTTGTAATTTCCAAAACTTTGGTGATTATCGCAATAAATCAGCAAAACAATTTTTTATTAAATGTTGTGTGACACTTCCATAAACCCCATCCTGATTTCAAGACCAATCCAGAATGAAATGATTCCATAAAACTACTTCCTTTATAGCCTGTGAACGGGCCTTGTGATTGGAGATAGGGCAAAAAGAAAGCCCAGGAACAAAGCGAGTCAAGGGGAAACTGGGGAGAGGGGAAGGGGGCTCCTTCCCTCTCCCCAGTTTTCCCTCAATTGGCTTTGCCCATGATCTTTCTTTTCTTTTCCTGGCCTTTCCTTTTGCCTTTTCTCCAAGCAGAATGCCTGTTTACAAGCTAGTTCCTTTTAAAAAAAACTGCTTCACAGTTTCTTCAAAGTGTTTTAGCAATTATGCAATTTTGTTCCATGCAAATTTTGTGCAAAATGTAATTTGATAGCATGCTCTTCTTGTTACAATAATGAATCATTGCTTTAAAGACTGCAACTCCTTTACAGAGGATCTGGGAAAATATTATAAACAAAACAAATAATGCAACCAATTTTTACTATATTAGTGCTTTCTAAAATTTCTGACTTTTCCTGTGTATAAAATGTCACTTTTATCCATAAAGATGATTTGCATAATGGTTTTGTGCAGTTTTCAATTTACATACAGTGTAACATTACTTTAAAAATCTTGAAAGCAAACAAATTCAGAAAACACTTTTTAATTTGATTACTGTATATTACCTGCGCATCTTTGCTATGATTCTGGGCTTCACAAAGAGACAAATCAGAACAAGTTTGATTGTAATTTGCCTTTAAGTATTTACATTCTAGGCTTTTTCTAATTTATCTGATATTTCCTACAAGTAAAGGTTTATTAACTCTTTCACTACCAGAGCCAATTATGGAGACATGTAGTATATCCATAACTATTGAGTCTGTTGATGAAATCCTATGGTGTGACCATTCAAATGAAACCTCTTCAGCAGTACTTTTGTATGGCACCATTTGTTCTAACTTTTGAGTCTGTTGATGAAATCCTATGGTGTGACCATTCAAATGAAACCTTTTCAGCAGTACTTTTGTATGGCACCATTTGTTCTAACTTTTGAGTCTGTTGATGAAATCCTATGGTGTGACCATTCAAATGAAGCCTCTTCAGCACTACTTTTGCATGGTACCATTTGTTATAACTTTTGAGTCTGTAGATGAAATCCTATGGTGTGACCATTCAAATGAAACCTCTTCAGCACTACTTTTGCATGGTGCCATTTGTTTTTCAATATTTTATTAAATGAAATTTTGAATTTTACTTGAATATTGACTTTCGGCACTCTTAAGAGTTAAACATTTGACACATTGACTAGACAGTACACTAGACAGAGCAGAATAACGCTGTGTGCATCAATTTTTGTCCCTTTGCATACAAATGTATATCAGACTACAGGAAACATGCACAAAAGAATTGAGGGCGATGTACAAGCAAACTTAAAACAATATTCTGCAAAGAGAAAATATGCATTTGCAAAACGCTGCATCTAATTTTGTCTGAAACATCTTTTATGTCTCCTTTTTTTTTAATTGCCTGATACATTTTCACTTTTACCTGACAATTTGTAGCTAGAAAGAACTTTGCCAGAATTAGCATGCACTTTGACCCATCAGGGGAAAGTGAAAAAGTATCAGCAGATTTGAAAATATTTTAAAAGCCTGATAGTAATTAAGATCCCTGTTTTTCAACTACAGTGTAGCAGGCAAAAAATTGAAAAAAACGTTTCCTTTTCCATGTCTTTACCATCATTAATTTTTGCCTTTTGTTCTAAACTGTGTCCACAGATTAAAACAAATATATGTACCATCATTAATTCTTTTTTCATATGCTAATCTGAGAACATGCCAGACTATTAAACTCAAGAGATGAAGGAACATGCTGTATAAATAATTGAAAAGGCAAAAGACGTACATCTAATATATATTACTTGGAAGAATGATAAAACTGACTCCAACTCGAATATTTTGGTTCTTATCACCACAGTTTCGAAAATTATAAAAACAGGAATCCTGAATACGATTACATGTACCTTTTTTCATTACCTATACATTTAGGGCTTCCAAAAATTTATTGGAAATCCAGGCAGTAGGGGACGGGGGGTCTCTGGGCTTAGAAATCCAGGGGTGGATTTTTTCTGGAAATACCCAATGAAGCAGTAACCTGCTTTTGGGATATAGGCTGCTTTTAACAGAATTATTAATTTTTCCCTCTTTTTTGCCCTGCATGGGTATACAACTTATATTGAATGTTTGTTTCATTTTTTTAACTGTTTTGTCTCAAATAAAAATTGAGAGAAAAATAACTGTATTTGATCTTGTAGCCCCTTTTAGAAACATACGCTATTTCTGTACCAAAAGGTGTAATCAAAAATAAAAAATGTTTTTCCATTTCAGACTAACCGAGTACCTCAAAATATTTTACCAACTGGGGCCACAAGATAGCTACAAATAAAATGATATATAACAGAGTATATACAATATGGTAGTACATGTTCTGTCCTGTGTAATCTGTTCTTGAGATGGGAATTTTAACTTGTGAATAAGCAAAGCATTGAGCGAGTTAGAGCAGTGCAACAAAATGTCACTTGATTGGTGGATCGGCTGTTAACATTGAGCCCATGATAGCCTTACACATGGGGACAGCGTTGGAGGGAGGAGAGGGTGGGGAGTTGGATGCAGTGGGGGGTTGGGGGGGGGGGGGGGTGGATGGAGGGGAGTGCCAAACATTTCATATTCACAAGTTGGATCACCTAGTGTGACTGGAAAAGCGACTGTACATGTACAACAAATCATAACAATATATTGAATTAATTTTCGCACCTTAGGGGCACTCACAAGACCCCTAAAGCTTCTTAAAGGCCCACTATCACCCATTCGGCTTTGTAGTCGTTTGTTTTTGTTTTCAAATGACGAGCTCGCTTGTGATTGGCTCTTTCGGGAATTTTCGACTGCGTTAAATTCGCAATGCATCTTGGATGATAGTGGGCCTTTAAAGCATGACTTCACTACTCAAAGAGTTGTTGTTCTTGTTCCTTCAAACCTCTGCTCAAATAATATATATGACCTTCTACATTTTGAGTCTGGATAAAACATCAAAGTGTTGCTATTCAAATGAAAGCTACTGTTTGGTGCTGTTTATGGGCAGTTCTAACTTTGGAACCAAATGAAAGTGTTACCATTCAAATGAAAGCTACTGTATTTCTTGATATTTTGCAAAATGAGAATTGTTTTTGTTTTGTTGCAATCCTGGGAGTGAACGTTTCACTAATTATACTTCACAAATATATAGTATGTCATTGTAGCCATGCTGATAATAATAAGCAATGCTGCAAAAATGTAGTTAAGAATGTTGACTTAATGTCTCAAGGTCACCAAATCTGATCTGACCATGGATAACATAAAATTATCACAAGTGCAATTTAGATAACAAAAATAGAAGCAAATCCATGCAACAAAAAGGCTTAACATAACAAGATCTATAACATGCTAAGCTGTTAGATTTACAGGTAAGCTGTTTTTCATACAAGGAGTACATGTACTTATTGCTTATTATGGTAAAGGTCTCTAGTTTCAATAATTCCAGAAAAATGATATGATCACTTTGCACTTAAATGACCTTATTGAAATGGTTATTTAAGGCAAATGTGTCAATGGAACAAGGCGACCAAGCTGATAAAACAGATTAGCAGATTACATAAACGTTCAAAAATGCAATTTTCCATGTGCATTTAGTTTATATTGCAAACTTTTTTAAAATAATAGATTAAGTTTGAGTTTATAAAATACAATTATTTTTTATCTGTGAAAGCAGTTTGAGTGTTTCAAAGTTATGACCCAGTCATAAGGTTAAAAATAACTTTAGTTTAGTTGTCTAATATAAGCAATTGACTAATGACTTTGCTGATAATCCTCAGGTCAGGTTTCAATGAAACAAAAATATGAAACCTTTCAATTTCGAGGTTTGAAACATTAACAGTATATGAACTACATGTAACAAAAAAGTCAAATAATATTCATACATTTACATGTACACCTATAGGTTAATTAGTGAATTTATTATGAATTATTTTTAATATTAAACCATACTATGATATTTATGATGCTTGTGTCTGTTAAAACCAAAAATTAAAACACAAAAGTAGCATAAACATGAAAATGAATATTTCGTTTTGAAACTGGCTGATGATGTGAAATGCAAAAAGATTGAACTATTTGAATTATACAATTTTTTTTTTAAATGGCAAGATCTTCAGTGTTACAGAACTTACTTGGCACAAGTAATATATTTAGCAATATCTCTCAATATGTCTTTATACTTACATGTAGATAGGATTTATTTTCTCCTGTATTATTTCAAATTTATACATAAGTTATTAAATCATATTATTATTAATGTACCTGCACTTTATGTGCAGTACTGGTACAAGACATCAAGATCAATCTAAATACAGTAAAGACTTAACTCACCAACAGGTTGTGCGGCAGCCACCTTCTGCTCCTTAACTTCCTTGTTGTCCACATTAGGTGCATCATTAAGAATTCTTGACATGCGAGGTGCAGGTTTGGGTAATGTACCAAACTGAGATGGCACCCTGGAGCGCGGCCTTGGAGCTGGAGCCCTGCGGACTGCAACACTCTTGTCTGTTACACTGTTAGGGGCTGAGTCAAGAGGGTTTGGACAAGGGCTTCCCTTGGTAACAGTCATGTCTTTCTTTTCCTCTGGTGGACCTTGTTCTGGAATGCTTGGTGCTTCCTCGGAAGGTTCAAGGTATACATGATTTTTAAATTCATCTGCCTTATCTTTCTTTAGGTCCTTTTCTTTTGGGGGTAGGGGTGGAACATCATTTTGACCCTCGACAGTAGGAACCGAGACACCTGTACTGATATCAACCACTTTGTATGGTTTCGTGAAAGGTTTCAATGTTGTATTCACATAAACATGGCCAGCATTAACATTGCCTTTGTCTGCTGTAATCATCTGTCCACTTTTAGCCAGTGTAGTGAGCACCTCAGTGTGAGGTTTGTCAACTTTATTCCTGAGATCCAATTTTTCAGCTGCTTTTTCCACAAGCAGACCTTCACAGCTATTTTCCTGAAAATCAGATGCACTGCAACTGTCCCATGTGCTGCTTCCCCAAGAGCTAATAGTAGTTCCACTGGATTCAATAACTTCACCACCGTTCGTTTCAGTGAAGACAACAGGCGAGTCTGCCAAACTAGCCTCCCTAGTATTCACCAAAGCGGAAATATTACCCGTCACGGAAATGTTTGCTGAATCACTTCGAGTTGACTTGCGAGTATTTTCATAGCCTGAATCATGACTGGTAGAGCCAGTGTCACTGCTACTTGTGCTAGCGGGTCTGTTTACATAAAATGGCCCGGCGCTGGTAGATTTATTTGTTATCTTGTTAGAAATCAATTTGTCACACGTGCCACCGGATTCTTGAGTACTGTTTGAATCAACGCTTCCCATCTCGCTCGTGATCAAGCACAAAGGATTTCGAAATTCTAGGATGCCTGTAGACTTTTCACTTTCTTTGTCGACTTCGGAATCACATGTGTTAGCTGTTTGATTGTTACTGATCGCCCTTTGGTGATTGACATTGCTGTTTGCTTCCATAACATCTGTCTTGTGCATAAGCGTATTTTTCAATTGTATAGGTGCTGCGGTAAACAAAACTATATTGCTTTTCATTGGGACATAGCCATCTACATCACTGTCATCATCGTCTACAAATGTGAGCTCTGAAAGGTCTGTTTCCCTATGAATAGAATCCACAACAGCTGCATTGTTCGACGAGACTTTTCCACTATCGTCGCTATCTGTCGAATCCGTAGCAATCGCATCTTGTAAATCCATAATGGCTTCCTCATCCACGATTTTCTCGCAGACCGTTTCGATATTTGAATTTTTCGATGATTCGTTGGACACTGTAATATCGTGATCCGATATTGAAAACGCACGCTCAGAATTTTCTAAAGAGTTTGCGTTACCTAGTGGTCTATTGTGGGATTTCCCAAGAGAGTTCTCGTGCGGTGTGGAATCATTCAGCGCAACAGATGATTTCTGAGGGCTTTCGTCGTGACTTATCGCGCCACTTCCAACCTCTACCGCTCGAGACGTCGCTCTTGGCTTTGGCCGAGGTACCGGCTTTGGTTTACTAACAACAAACGATTTAGAATCCTTTTCTGTTTTGCCGGTATCGCTTGTAATGCTATCGCTGCGACCTTTGCTATTTTCATTCTTGCTGTCGGTCGTGCAAGGTGCGATGGTTTTAACGTCATTTGCACCTTCTTCGGTATTTTCCTCTTTTCCATTTTCTTCTTTCGCTGAATTACCTTTCGTTTCAACGTTTGACGCTTTGACATTACAACTGCTTTGGCTATGCGGATGAATCAGAACTCGCTTCGACCTGTTGTTTGCCGTAGGACCAGCAAAAAAGCTGTCGCCTTGAATTTTATCATCATTTTGATGCCTCTCTCGTGACTGAAAACAGTTAGCGCATTTTCCCTTTCTCCACAGTTGTTCCACAAAATTATCGCAGGCAGACATTGCTAGTTCGCTTCTTCATGGCGTTCTAGCGTCATTGAATTAAATTTACGTATAGGAAGCACAATTTTAAATATCAGAAGCCGACATAAATATACGAAACACCCACTGCGGAATATGACAGCGAAACACAAAGGACGTTTGCAGACGGAGGTTGGAAGTCTGGGATCCAAAAGGAGGGAGGGTCCACTTCCGGTAAAAACAATTCTTTCAAAATGCCTCAGTTGAAAAGAATAAAGAATGATAAGAAAATAATAAATCTTATACATGCGGTAAGTAATTTAAGTTTACAATCCACACCTCTACGCGGTATTTGTTATTTTCAAAACAAACTCCAAGAACAGAAACTCAAGAACAGAGAGGTTTAACGAACGCCAAAACAAAGTATTTCCGGTTCATATTGTTCCAGCTCATTGTTTGGTATTTTTTGGACGCAACATACTCTCTTAAGGTCGCGGGGGACAGGTTCCGCACATCAGTATGCATTTATGAAAAGAGTATGCACGAAGTGCGACGGCTGATACCGAAAATGCGCGAAATATTCACGAACAGGCTTTGTAATGTTTCTGCATCAATAATTGCACGTGCAAAGCGTTGTCTGGTAAAATACACTATTTTTTAACGCATTGTTCTTTCTGCATGAAGTGTTGATCATGACAATAGCGCGTGGATTAAAATTAGCAAAATTACCATAAATTTATATTTTTTGCATTCGTGTTTGCTCGGGAAGCCTTCGGAAGCGTAAAAACAAGCAATTTTGTGTCCAAGAATTCAGCGCGGATAGAGAATTTCATGTGTTGACACTGCAAGGGGGTAGACTAGGTGTATTGTAGATTGTCATATCTGACTCGAAATTTTTAAATAGGCTTTCAAAGGGAAGATATGAGGCTTCAAAGTCCAACATGGACAATTTTACTCCTTTAAAAGCTAATAACTTTTAATTAAAGTTGAAATCAAAAAATCGGAGTCAGATATGACACAATAGACGTTTTGACGGATTGGTGAGTGGGGAAATCAACTTGCTTTGTGTTCTTCTCGAGGAGAAAACTTGGACACAAAACCACGTTTTAAGAAAAGATAACTTCAGTGGCTTACAGCACTGCCACAAAGCGCGATCCCTTCAATAAAAAACAATCCTGACGCACTTCTATTATTCGCCAATATCTCTGTTAAATTTTAGCGAAATCGGCTTTCAAACCTTTACGATATAACGTTTTTTAAAGTGACACCCCTGCCAAAATTTTGCTTTATGAATTTATTCATGGCCAAGTATCCCCCGCGACCTTAACTCTTTTAATTCCCTGGGAATATATGAAATCCTTCTTTGTATTAAGATTGTTAAGGCATGAAATGTTCAAACCAAGCCGATACGTATCTTTAATTGAAAATATAGGCAGCTTCCGTTATTTAATATTTCCAAATAACGGATTTTTCAGTGAATATCAGAATACCGTACGTACAGCGACATCAATTGTAATTCCGGAATATTTTTGGCGCATTACATTCCAATCAGGTCAAAGTGCACAATAGGAATCTTTTGCGAAACATTGATCTTGCCGTTGATCGACACTACTTATAACAGATGTATTAAATAGGGAACGAACCATGACCAATCAGAACAGGAAGTAAAAACCGGCTACCCACAGTATCTCCGGCTATCTACCCGCAATATCTATCCCGCAGTATCTATTCCGCAGTATCTATTCCGCAGTATCTATCCCGCAGTATCTATTGAAGTATGTATAGCCAGCTGAATTTTTGAAAGGGTGGTCAACGAAAATTACAGCAATTTCACTACAACTAGCCCAAACAAGGGTTTTTATGACCCCAATCAGCCCAGAAATCACAGAGTAGAGAGGGAAGATGGGAAAGGGAGTGTGGGCGAGAGAAATAAGACTCTGTGATTTTCGGGATGATTGGGGTCATAAAAACCCTTGTTTGGGCTAGTTGTAGTGAAATTGCTGTAATTTTCGTTGACCACCTTTTCAAAAATCCAGGTACCGTAATGATTCGATTTAACGCCCGGGGCGCTTATTTATTTTTGGTATCTCAAAGGAGAGCGCTTATTCGAGACAGGGCGCTTATTCGGGACAGGGCGCTTATTTCTTTTTTGAGAAACAACCGAATGTGCAAAACAAAACAACTTTAACATTTATTAAAAAAGGAACAATAACAGAAACTGTAACAGTAACAAATATACGGTGAATGTTCATTTAAAGTGAGGGGGATTTGACGCCGATAGCTTTCTGGTGCGGCATCTTCGACGTCCGATTCGGTGATCCCGTCGAAAGGATCCTTGTCGCGTGAATTGCTCATGGCTTGTTGAACAACCTTGAGCCGTTCTAGCTCTGCAAGGCAAGGCTGCTTTTCCGCTTTTTGGATTGGGGGCGCTTATTGGAATGGGGGCGCTTATTAACAAAAACACATTCGAACGGGGGCGCTTATTCGAAAGGGGGCGCTTATTGGAAGGAGGGCGCTAATTCGAATCATTACGGTATATGTATGTTGTTTAGTATAAGAAACGTCAAGTTTATTATAAAAATGCCTTGGTTTACCATGTTTATCACCTCTCAGGTTTGCGTTTTATTTTTAATCAAGTTACGATGGCCAAAGAACAAGAGTTTATCCGTTAAACCTCGTTCCCAGGGTCTCTCTTCTTCCCACTCCTTGCAGCTCCGTAAATGATTTACCTAAAGACGGAGAAAACGTCTTTCAAAACATTGTGTTTTTTCAAAACGCATATTTCCACAAAATCTGCATGCAGGCGTTTATTTATAGCTGCTGTATTTCAGTTGTTGTCAGCACCATATTGCCCTTTTGACTCAATTCGTCTTAGTTTTACAACACAATGAATATTTTACTTTCAAAAAGTATTCTATTTCATAACACTCCCATTCATACTCAGTTGAAATAAGGCATGGGAATAATGATTGACCAGCGGCCTAAGCCAATCTGGAGCAGCTTGGCTTAGGGAGGGGCAGTTAGCGGTGCGACCCGAGCGATGGGGTGGGAAGATGGGCCGTTCCCTTCCCTTCGTTCCGCTGGAAAACTGAGTGTGAGTGGAGTTGACAGTCCGCTCGCTATTTATAACATTGCTCTTACGTAATCATCGCGAAATATTCTCACTTGGCCAAACTGGCTGCATTGTTGAAGCATATTTCAAATTTGCATATGATTAGGAGTGTTATGAATAGTATTCTATTTCATAACACTCCCATTCATACTCAGTTGAAATAAGGCATGGGAATAATGATTGACCAGCGCTCCCTCGCCATCTGTCTACCTTTCCAGAGAGAATACTCTCCGAAAATAGCAATCAGTCCTTCACCAATCCCCCTTTTTGGAGCCCCCCATTCTCCATTACTCATTCTCCGTATACTCCAAAAAATAAATAAAATAGAACAAGCTGGGTGAGCAAAGCGATGGTGTATTTACTAACTAGTTCAGCATTACACGTTTCGATAAATCCTGGGGTACGTCCTCTTGCTAGGGTTACGAGTTATTTTTCTACAGGATGAGATCTTTTCTGCGAGGTACCACCAGGGAACGCACAAACAAACCGCTTAAGCTTGTTTGAATCTTTCCATGGAGTGGCAACTTCGTTTACAGACGTTTCCGCCAACCTGGCTGAGGCCCCACTCGGGTTTAAGACTTAAGCCAATTGTAGGTAGTACAATGCCGTATGGCGTCGCGCCCAGCCAACGTGCTCCATTATTTCCGAGAGATCAGCACCTGTCAGTGCTAAGGTGATCGCGCAACCTAATCGAAAGCCATGTAGTGTCTCTCCTTCGTCAGCTATCATTTCTTTTAGGTATAGTTTCAGGCGGGCTTCTGCAGTGGCGGAACTTAAGGGTGCATCCCTTACTCCATTGTCGGTGGTCGTAGGGCGGAACAAATAGCTGGTAGTAAGATTGATGCCAATTTGTCTCGCGATATCCATATAGAGTTCTATCCCTCTGATGGGGCAAATCGCTGTTTGCGGATTTCTTCGAATTCCAAACACATTCTGATCACCGTCTCTAAGTGTTTTCTCCCAAATATGATTAAATAAAAAACCACCATCGTTTGGAAATCTTAGAATTTCCTGCGTTTTGACTTGGCCTAGCTTACCGGGCCGTTCGCCACTAAAGAACGCTGTTTTGAAATACGCCTGATCACGCGCCACAATAAAGCGCTCAATATTGCTTTTCGCATTTCCCAGAGATCTTTGCAGGTGTTCTGCCAATCGCGTGAATTTGTCTACGAAGAAAGGTGTTGCCTGCTTAGTAGTCACCCTTGCCTGTAATTGTTCAGCTGTGACCAGACGGAGATAATCCTTGACAAGCTTATCTGCGGCAGGGTTGCCCAGTCCGAGCCGCCTGTCCCACTCTCCATCCCGCCATTCGCATGAAAAATTGATCTCAACTTCCCAATGTAGGAGTCCACTGTTTTGTAAGATAGTCTCATAGGACAACCGCAGGGGTGTTTCCCCCGTTGACCCATGAAACTACAACTATTACGGTGGGCCTGTGTCCTTCCATGTTTGTCTTTATAAACTAGAAAACGACACAGGTCGCGTGGAGTGACAGTGGCAAGTGTGACATAGCCTGGCAGGGCGGAAAGGAAACCCTCGAGCTCCATTTGAAGTGAATCCTTTTGTTTTGCGTAGCTAGTGGCTTTGTCATAGTTTAAAAGCTGCTGGACTCGTGCGTCAATGGCGTCCAGGTCCACAGACACTTCTCCAACTGTAGCTGCCTTTAAGATCTTTCGTTGTAGCCGCACCGCTGACAGAAGCGAAAGTCGAAATCATTTGGGTGCTGACAAATAGGGCATCTGACGGAAGCCACGAACATTTTGGCTACCACCAGGAGCTCCTAGAAGGCAGGCAAAAGGAAGAGTCAAAACAAAAAAGAATATCATTTAATCATTTATTGCGTTCTCTGTTGCAATGAGATTATTATTTGTACAGGCAAAGGCATATATACGAGAGTATGATTTTACTACTCGTTATCTCGTTTAATTATTTATTAAGTTCTCTGTTATAATGGGTCCATTTATCTGTATGAGCAAAGTCACAGATATATGAGGGCTTCACTTCTTGTTTCTTTCGTTGTCTCGCCCCGGGGGGGACTATATAGTTCAGACTGTTTTTGTTCCAGTCATGTCCAACAATATGAGCCACAAGGGTTTTTTTGTGTGTGTGTATTCTAGAAGTGTACGGCAAATGCCCAGAGGTCGCCAGGGATGCCGCGTTTATGGGGCACCCAGGCATGCTTTGATGGGAGTAGCAGGGCATCTGTATCCCCCATAGAAGCCAATTTCCGTGCCTTAACTGCTTTCCCCGTAACAATAGGCCACCAGTATTTCCTTGGATAAGTGTCCATGACGACAAGTGTAAAGGGTTTCTTGTACTTTCCCAAGAATTTTAGTACTGGTCCAACCAATATAGAAGGGGTGAAAACATATGGGTGGGACATGATAGCGCCATGTTGTGAAAGATCTTGCGCAAACAAGTTCACCCCTGCAGAATCGGGTCAGGGTACTGGTGTAAAGTGTGGCAGACTATTGCCCATCCGATCTTTCATTGCGTTTGAGTCTAGGGACATAAGATCGCAAGAGTGTCCCTTATCTTCCCCAAATTCTTCCTGAACACGATCCCAGGTCTGCTCTGACAGCTTATTGTCGAAGACTGAGAGACGGCGAGAGGGTGCATCAACGGGTTTTCACCAGATGGAATGTAGGACAGGTGTAGGGAGATGTTCAATCGTGCAGTTGTAAAGAACAATGCCTTTAACGCGGCATTGAGCTCTGAACATCTCCTTCTCTGGTTGTTCCAGGCGTCTACCACCGCCTTGTTGTCCACTTGCGCGTCTACTCTTGTATTTTGTAACTGCTGCGCTAATGACGTCAACACTTTGTCGACAGCTATCGCTTCCTTTGTTGAGATCTCCAAGTGATGCTGGTCTTCGGTCCAGTAGTCGGAGACCTGGTTGCTCAATGGGGCTAGAATGGACCCACCCCAACCTGAGTTGGAAGCATCGGTAGCTATCACCACTCTAACGTGACGTCCCACCCTTCCAGAAACAACCAGTGCTCTATTTCGTCTCTAAGCTTTCCTGTCAACGGCAGCGGTTTCGTGTGGTTAGCCTTGATCCGTTGGCCTCTTGAGATGGCGGCGTTCATCTCTCGTGTAAACAGCTTAGCTGCCGGGACGACAAGGCTGAAGGATATACATTTTCCCGCCAAGCGCTGCAAGGTTTTCACTGTGACAAAGGGCTTTCCGAGCACGTCCTTAACAAGAGCAAGAAAACTCTGTCTCTTCTCAGGTTTCATATGAAATACCTCTCGCGCAGAGTCAGAGAGGAAACCAAGGTATGGGACCGTCTGACTGGGGACTAGAACAGACTTTGCCAATCCCAGGAAGTACCTGAGTCTCACAAGGTGATAGGCCACTAGGAATACCGCTGACTCTGCAGCTGCGCGGTGACGCGCATCACCGTTATCTATAGTGCAGTATTCACCCTTATCAAGAGGGACTTGCAGTTCTCCATTGTGCCGGTCGTCGATGTATAGTGAGCAGGGTATGCCTATCGACCGGAAAAAATTTGATGCTAGGAGTCCTGTGGTATGGTATACGTAGGGTGAGATCTTCCATCCGAACGGGAGCGTTTTGTACGTGAAGTACCATTCTCCCCACTGGATACCAAAGAAGGTGCGGCTCTCTTCAGTGAGGAGGATGTGGTCGTAGCCTGATTTGTCATCTAGAACGGTCTGGTATGTGTCTCTCTGCACATATCGGGGAAGATCTGAAACAGAGTCTTGAGAAAACGGCATGTCAGACATCCATAGATTTAAGTAACGCGCGTCGTGACAAAGTCTTGGCTTTGTGAGCTCGACTGTCAAAGGCAGAACAATGTGCGGCAGATAAGCCACACCCACTTTCCCGACTATGGTGATTGCACCACATTTGACGCGATTGATAAGGGTTTTCTGTACAAACTGAGTGAAAGGCTTGCATGACGTCTTGTTTTTGAACGTTTTAGTTCGCGGTCTGTCTGAGTCATAGGAGCTTCAAATTTACTGTACACTTTATTAACAACTGTTTTTGTCACAGCAATTTTCTATCGCTATTTTTATTTTCTATATTTTTATTTTTATATTTTTCTATATTTATATTTTCTATTTCTATTTTCTATCGCTGTGTCGGATCCTAGCCGTAGAATTCTGCGGCCCTTGCTATGGCTTACAAAGCTTTTGGTGCACTACTTCACTGTTTTTTTTTTTTTTCACTTCAAAAAGTCATGTTAATAAATTAAAAGTTGTTTATTTTCTGTATTATGACCGTCATAGTTTTAATCCAATGAAAACGCGGCGCGGTGGTCTTGTGGTAAGCGCGTTGGTCTTTCAACTGAATGTCGGTGGTTCGAGCCTGGTCTCTGCCATCATGTTGTTTCCTTAGACAAGAAACTTTGCCCCACATTGTCTCTCTTCACCCAGGTGTATAAATAGGTACCGGCAATAATGCTGGCGGTAGGCCTTGCGATGGACAAGCATCCCATCCAGGGGGAGCATTAAGGTTACTCGCTCGAAATGCAAAATGCGCTCATCTGTGACCTGGATGCAATTTCCCAACAGCAAGCTTTTGGTTAATAACTTCTTTGTTTTTTTACTCTATTGCAATAATTCTTTTTGTATCTCCTAGTTGAATGAAGCACGAATTATTAAATATGAACCGATTTTCTTCGAAATAAATACAGGAGCCAAAATCTGAATTTGCGCAAACCCCTCATTTCCTAGAAAAAAATTGGTCCGTTTTATTTGGCTCAAAATTTGCGAATTGACTTCCTTTGGTATATTTTAGAATGTGGCCAAGTTACAAAAAAAAATCGTCGGAACAGGGACGCTGCAACAGAAATGCCGTCAATAGGAGCTTATTTCCACCCGAGGTGAAGTAAATATTTATTGCGCCTCAAAAAATAATAATCATGGACACTCAACACCAAGAATATGTTGTATAGGCATGCGTTATACCTTACAGCAAGTTCGATTGCGAATGCTACAAACCATTAAAATTTACTGACTCAGTCTTTAGACCAACACACATGGCGAAAACGCACTAAATATGTAAGATTGCTCCCCTCTTAATTTTACCGTAAAACATATAACGACAAAAAAGTTCCGAACCGGTTTTGGTCACTCTAGGTGTTTTCCTTGTTGAAAAACAACTTGTCGAAACTGCGGCATTCGCCCTAAAGTCTTGCAAGCAGATTTTAGGCTTCGTTGTTTACGAATGGTAATTAAATTTGACAATAGTCCATTTTACAGTTGTGTGCTTGGTGACCGTACCTTTGAATGGAAGCGAGGCTGAAGGTGACCTTGCTTTGACACAAACCTTTCTGCCTTTCATATGTTAATAATGCTTTTCTCATGCTAACTAGCTAAATGTATATCTGAAAAGCTCCAAGGTCTGTATCATAGCAAGGTCACCTTCAGCCTCGCTTCTACTCAAAGGCCAGGACACTAAGAAGACAACTGTAAAATGGACTATTCGTCAGGGGGGACCGAATTGACTTTACCGTATGCTTGACATACAATTGGCGAATGCTCACAAACAATGGCTCCATTGGAGCATATATGCCTGAGAACTACACCCCAGGGTATGGTGTTATCCCCCTGACGAATTGTCCAATTTCATTACCATTCGTAAACAACGAAGCCTAAAATCTGCGTGCAAGACCATAGCGCGAAATCCGCCGTTTCGGCAAGTTGTTTATCAACCAGGAAAACACTTAGAGTGACCAAAACCGGTTCGTAAGTTGAACCAATACTATCAGTTTCTTGTCATTATATGTTTTAGGAGCAAAATAAGGCTAAACTGTAGAATACCCGTCCACTTATTTGCATCTCATTGAATAAGAATGGATCCTTTTGTTTTTATATGCGTCGTTCTTTAAAACGTTTAGGGATATGTAAATAAGTGGACGGGTATTCTAAAATCGTTCCCAAAATAATATATAATCTCGGTAAAATTAAGAGGAGAGCAATATTCAGCAATAATACATATTTAGCGCGTTTTCGCCATGTGTGTTGGTCTAATGACTGAGTCAGTAAATTTTAATGGTTTGTAGCATTCGCAATCAAACTTGCTGTAAGGTATAACGCATGCCTTGTAGCCTGCGTAGCAAGCGTTCCCGTACGAACGAATTTTTCCGCACTCTGGCCGCGCGAAAATTGGGGCGAGAGCAAAAAATCGGAGGACGGGGGTGGGAGTTGGGAGATGAGGGAACCCCACGATTTTGAAAAACGCCGTTCGTCCACGAACGGGGCTCCTGATTGGTGCGGTGTGGTCACCTTGAGTGACAGGTTTGACAAGTAGCTATCAAATTTTCACGCAAAATATTTTGAGCGTGCCTGGAGCTCGGAGAACATGTGAAAGATTTTGAAACGTGTTTGAACGAAGTTTTGTCGGAGCTGAGCGAAGCGGGGCTTGCTTTTACTTTGAAAACGGAACAAGAAAGGACAATGCGCCATCTTTTTAACGGCAACGATTTAATGGCCGTATTGCCAACAGGATTCGGCAAGAGTTTAATTTTTCAATTATTTGTTATGAGTCTTATGATGTGCGGAGTGCGAAGTAAAAGGCAAGGAGGTACAGGCTATTCCAGTATTATTCAGTGTTATTTCTCCATTGCAAAGCATAATTCGGGATCCAGTCGAAGAGGTAAATTGTATGGGGATGACGGCGTGCGATTTAAATGAAAAACTGGACTGCTTGGACGATACACACAAAGGGAAATTTGGAAGAACGCACGTATTTAATTAGTCAAAGTTACACAAGGATCTCCCTCGCTTAAATGTAAAGGCATGGAAAGAAAACAATACGTACCTTATTCCTCTATTAATAATAGGCCAGGAAATGTTTTTCTTAGAGACTTGAGTAGACCCGTTGAAAAAAGTTATCGTGGTTTAGTTTTACTGTTGTCGTCCATGTCTGTTTGTAGTAATCGGTAATGCCCCAATTTAAATTGGTTGGATCGTTGGATCGATACAAAAAAGGCGAGTCAAAAGCCAAATAATACCCAAATCCAGTCATTAAGGTTAAGACTTTCTCAAAAACCTAATTGACTCCAATTGACACCACGATTTCATCCCAAATTTTAAAGTTGAAAGTGATCTATTTCGGCGGCTGTTTGTTTTTATCGGCGTTGAATTGAAAGTGGCAAGTGTGGGAAGATCTATTTGCATTTGTGGACGCGATTCGAGTTTTATTTTGGTCACAGCAAAATATAAGATGAAATGAAGCTGAATGATTAGTGCTCGTACCATAGAAAAGTCAGAAAATGGCGAGGAAAGCGAAGATTGATTTTGAACTAGAAATAATAGCGGAGCACTTGCCAGGCCTAAGGCCTGGCTGCGCAGCTCCATACTCATAGAACCTACGCCGTGATTTTTCATGGTCATGGCTAGCGGAATGTTTCGCGGGCGCGTGTCCGTCCGTCCGCCCGCCGGCCGCCCGCCGTGTTGGAACAACATCCGGGATCTTGAAAGCAAGGCTTTGTTTTTCGCGCGGCCACACAGCCGTGAGCTCGGTAAACACTTTAGTTGTTTTCTTGTGCCTAGCGGAGAATTAAACTCGTTATTTTCCTGCATTTTTTCGCGGTTTGCTACTCAAGACAGGGATACTAATTAAGGTATACTCAGAAGCCGCTTTAGTGGAAAAAGACGAGCTTTCAGGGATAAAATCTTGCTTCGAGGAACTTCATGTATTACATTTTTATCAATGCGGGAGATGATTTCAGAACCAGAAGCGGAGATTTGAATTTCCAAGCAAGCGACGAACTTAAAGGTAAAACAGATTACAGTTTTCGATGAGAATTTATGTTGATATCAATCTGTGAGTGACTTGTTATTAGTGTTATTGTTAGTTTTGGCGAATTGATTTTAAAACGTGCCTATCTCTTGAATTTCACCGAAGAAAGCTTGAACTCGATGAGTTATAATTACATGGTACGCGTTTTGCTTTTAAACGTAAACTAATGGATATTTGAATAAATTTTTTCGAAAGAAGATTGTGTTGTCCATTTTTATGTGTTTGTTCATTCATTAGATAGATTGAAAAGCGATTTTATGTAAACAAAACAAGACTTGATTTTATAGTACAGTTCTATCTTCACTCGCATCGCCTTATGCAAATATGTTTGTGTATTTTTGCAATTTTTGATTTTCAAATCAGTTTCTCGGGCAATTTTTGACAAACATAAACTGTATTTTCTTCGGAAACTAGTGGTACTATTTATTCTAGACAGAGAAAAGTTGTTTTTGTGAACTTTTGTACGGTCTATAAAAATGTACTGTGCAGACGGTCGCGTAATACTGTTTTTGAGAATTGCTAAAATTGAAAATAGCCCCTTCGTCAATCTTAATTCTTGTGCTTCCAACCTTTCACCTTAGTTAAGTTTCACCTTAGTTAAGCTTGTTCAAAGTGCGACGCTGTTAGGCTTGGGCTATCTATATATATATTATAACCGTAAACAAACACAGCAGTACAGTCGCGCGCTGAGTAGTTGAGCTGAGCAGTGTTATATTTTTATTAGCGGAAATTATTTCACCGGCTCTGTTAACCGGTGTTGGATTCAATAAGTCAAGGCAAGCAAATATACGGATATTTCTTCTAATTTAAGTCGGCATTGTTTTCAAATGGCGAGAAGGTTTATTGATTCCATGAATATGTGAAGAGATTTCAATCGTTTACGAATTCGAAACGTTTTATCTTTTGAAGGAAGTAAAATTCTACATCCGGTAATCTGTAATTGGCTTCTTTGTTGACAAGCTGTCAATCGGCAAATGAAATCAACCGTGACAAATAGGTGGGCGTTTTTCAAAATCGTGGGGTTTGCCTGCAAGCGTTCCCTCATCTCCCACTCCCACCCCCGTCCTCCGATTTTTTGCTCTCGCCCCAATTTTCGCGCGGCCAGAATGCGGAAAAATTCGTCGTACGGGAACGCTTGCTACGCAGGCTACATGCCTTGAACATATTCTTGGTGTTGAGTGTCCATGATTATTATTTTTTGAGGCGCAATAAATATTTATTTCACTCGGGTGGAAATAAGCTCCTAAGTTGACGGCATTTCTATGGGGATCTCTGTCGCAGCGCTTCTGTTCCGACCAATTTTTTGTAACTTGGCCACATTCTAGACTATATCGAGGAAGTCGATTCGCAAATTTTAAGCCAAATAAAACGGACCATTTTTTTCTAGGAGGGCCTCAATATGAAATGAGGGGTTTGCGCAAATTCACATTTTGGCTCCTGTATTTATTTCGAAGAAAATCGGTTCATATTTAATAATCCATGCTTCATTCAACTAGGAGGTACAAAAATAATTATTGCAATAGTGTAAAAATCAAAGAAATTATGACCAAAAGTTTGCGGTTGGGAAATTGCATCCAAGTCACAGATGAGCGCATTTTGCATTTCGAGCGAGTCACCTTTATACTCTCATACACCTTATTCCAAAATGGACAAAATGGCGGTCATTTTATTATTCTTTTGTATCCAGGTAAATTAGCCATCTTGGCGTCGTCAGCATGTGCAAAATACAAAAGAATTTAAAGCGAAAGTTAGGCCAAGAGGGCTAATTAACATGCATATAAAATAAAAACTGAACAAATTGGCCGCCATTTTGGAATAAGGTGTATGCTGTGTTCACATCGGGACCAAAACATGTTTACAGTAAACATGTTTACTGTAAACATGTTTACTGTAAACATGTTTACAGTAAACACGTTTACAGTAAACATGTTTGCAGTAAACACGTTTACAGTAAACATGTTTACAGTAAACATGTTGCAACGAAACACGTTTCCCGTAACATGTTTGCCATTTGGCATAGGTTCAAAACACGTTTCACGCCTGGTTCTATAATTTATGCTGTTTCAGAAAACATGCATAAGCTCGCATAAAATCTTTCTAAGTACACATAAACAGAAAAATAAATAGAGCTCGAACTTTCCGTCATGATTTTGAAGCTGTTAATTTAACTTATCAACCCATCGCCGGGAACGAAGGGCAATGCAATGTCAGTTAACAAGGAGATGACATCTGCGCTAATTGTTTCGTCTGGCTTAGATGGAAACTACCTCGTGAGATAGTTTCAATCATGCTCAGAATAAAGTAAGACTTTATTTAATTTAGTTGTTACAGCTAGTTGTGGACACTATACTAACTACATGATATACCTAATTGCAATAACGTCGTCATAAAAAAATGTAAACTGAAAAAACGAAAAATGATAAAAGGTCAATAGGAATAAATTAGGTATACAAAGAAACGGCCTCAGAATACAGGTAAATCACTTTATCTTAATTGCACGATCGATTTATGTACAGCTATAAACGTGTGGGTTTTCTGTCAATGATGCAAGCTGTGATGATTAAGCTACAGGTCAAGAATATTTTATCGGTCAAGAATTTTTCAACAACGGTCTTGTGGCCCATTGTTCTAGAGTACCCATCGTCAATTCTTTAAAAGTGAAGTTTTTTTAACTTTAAAAATGAAGTTGCATCTCTCTGGGTGGAATCAGTGACATCTGGGCTTGTTTCTCATGAAACTGAACCGTAAAAACAATCTCGACCTCTTTTGTGCACTATATGACTTTCCATAATTTCTGATCTTTTGTTCTAAGGCCACGCGCATTATTGTCCTGATCATGAACTCAACGCACTGAGCTAAAGTAATTTTAGTTAACTGATATATTTTGTCTTTGATCTCGGGGCTGTGCTTGGGTAATTATGCTATTCCATCACGCAGAGCAAGTCAGCAAGCACATTGATCATGGGGGCCATTTTCGTTCCCATGACTCGAGTCGCTTAAATTCCTTAATTATCAAAGACGACGGTGCCTCAGTGAGGACAAGATTTGTTTCTTGTTCCAAGGTCTAACGATATGAACGTTTTGAAAGATTACTAAAGAAGTTCTAAGCGTTTAAAATCTGTGAACTGCAGAATTGTCGGCACCATTTTCCAACATAATTTTGATGGATCAGGCGCAAAGAGTTTTGGTCAGTTTTCAACGGAAAAAAGCTCATCATTTTGAGAACAATTAAAAGATAGTTACGTCAACTAATTTTTTTGTACATCCTTGCCCATATTTCCATTTGATATTAAATGAAATCCCACTAAATAAAACGAAAAACGCCTCGGACGTTTGACCGCGGTGGATCTCGCTCCAGGGGGCGGGAAGAAGAGAGACCCTGGGAACGAGGTTGCATGCACTGACCGTCCTAAACGTACGTCATCTGCGCGTCTGTGCTTTGATGGCACATGGGCAAGAAACAGTTGTTCATTCTCGTTACTATGCCAGCGCGTTTTCCGTTCCACAAACAGGCTGCTGTGTGCACTTTAACTCAGGCTGGAAAAAGCTCAAAGTAAGTGCATATTAGGTAAAATCGTTCACCAACTCCCTCATGCATTTGACTCAACAAAGACCGAATTTTCAATAATTCTAAAACCACTAAAAGTTGGTTTCTACATGATTGCCACGTGTTAGCGATCGTTACTTGTGAGCACGCATAGCCATCTTATTTAGGTTCGCGCGAATGTCGTATGCGAGTGGCGAATCTACTAGTTAGCAGCAGTCTCTACGAACTCGTAGGCTAGTAACTCGAGGATGAACCCTTTGCATACAATACTTGCGTGCTCCTGGCGAAAGCCAAAAAGATGACCTACTCTCTCTGAAATAAGCGATGAATGGCCGCGATTGTCAAAATATCAATGTGGCAAAGCACGCAAAGTATTTAAAATAGGTGTTTCCGATTTAAACGGTGCCTACATTCATTCAGATTAGCTTACCCGCAATTGTGTCGCCTAGAGCTGATATTTGCCCTTCGGTGCCGCAACCCGATAGTTGACAACTAATCACAAATTCAAAATCTATCAGATCTATTCATGTGCTCATCCAGGTGTATAAAGCTCACTGCAAGTGTTAGCGCTGTTTTCCTTCCATTTAGGCCTAATTAAGAGTAGATTGAGCTGACAGATAAACTAAGAAACCAGAATGACTGAACGTAAGTCAGGTAAGTTTGCCATTTATGTTTACTTAATCATTTCCTCTGCACTCGAGCCCGTGGCTTTTTACGAGCTGCGAGTCACATCCACGCTGTTATGAATACAACCACTGGAGGTAATTTTAAAGTACGGCCTTTTTTATGAACTTTTCATCCCGCTGTTTATGCCCTCATGTGTTGTAGCCTTTAGTTAATTACTGTGAAGTTTGGCATATAACTGGGACAAATATGTTGCTCTGCAGATTCTGAAAGGCTTTAAAACAATGCACCTTGCAGGAACACAGTAAACTATAAACAGGAAGCTTTATTTGTACTCGCCAAACCAAAATAACCATGGTCCTTCGCTATATTTGTAGTTTATTGCAATGATTTTCAAGAGTCCTAATTTAATAGATTCATAGCATATTAACTAACTCAGTGAATGCACGCGGTTATATTACCTAGCCTTCAAGCTAAGCTAACCCGCCGTGCAAAGAGTATCATGGGCGACTGTATGAGGAACTATATGTTAATAGCGAATGAATAGTGAAGTTCCATCTGAAATTCCATGCAACTGGGCCGAATTTTACCTCCAGTAAGAAATGGAACCGCGCGAACTAAAGAAACTACCTAAATCAGAATTAGAATGTATTTTGGTCACGAAAGTGAAAGATCGTCTGCATGTTTTTAATTACTCTCTATCTAGACTGCGAGCAGTCTCTCTTTTTCCGCTAAAGTCAGTAGGGACGAACGCAAAAAAATAGCGTGATAAACGAGCGGCGAAGCCGCTCGCTCATCACGCTATTTTTTTTGCGTTCGTCCCTACTGACTTTAGCGGAAAAAGAGAGACTGCTCGCAGTCTACTCTATCTCAAACCGAGGGAATCAAATCACTGTATGCCCCTTACACTGCATTTATACTTATACATTTTGATATTTTTTCCCCTGCATGCCGAGTAGATTCGTGCAAATGCGGCCCGGGATATGCCACTCCACTGGACGCCATGAAAGGTCCAAGAGAGAAGTTACTGTATTTGCCCTGTATCCGCAGCAATACGGGGGTAGAAAAACCCGACTACCTTGCTACTGTTGATGTAGATCCAGATTCTCCTAATTATTCTCAGGTAAACAGCGGAGCCAGCAAAGATAGGTGGAATAAAGGTTAAAGCAAACCGTTGGCTAATGGATAGTTTCTAAAGAAACTGTGGCAGTTTGCGTCGTTGGAGTAACTCAGTCGTAAAAAAATATGACATCGTTTATCGCAACTCAGTTGATAAAGATTCGCTATGACGTTGGCTAATAGAGCTTAGCATAAACCTTATATTTCAATTAAGCTATCTCGATATATTAGAAACGAGACACGGAACTTGAAGGGTCAAAAAAGTAAGTCTCTCGGATCAGATCATTTACTTGGTAATTAAATATATTTGAAGTCTGTCAGATGGTTTATTTTCTATTAAAAGGCCATTAATTGTCCATTTAACTCATATCGATTTGACAGGTTATTCATCGCCTGTCAGTTCCTTATTTGGGAGACGAGTTACATCACAGTGGCTGGAATGCCTGCAGCAGGTCAGTGAGTAAATGACATCTATGAAAGAGTGGATGGATTGATGGGCAAATGAAAGAATGAATGAATGAATGAGTGAATGAGTGAATGAGTGAATGAGTGAATGAGTGAATGAGTGAATGAATGAATGAATGAATGAGTGAATGAGTGAGTGAATGAATGAATGAATGAATGAGTGAATGAGTGAGTGAATGAATGAATGAATGAGTGAATGAGTGAGTGAATGAATGAATGAATGAGTGAATGAATGAATGAATGAGTGAATGAGTGAGTGAATGAATGAATGAATGAGTGAATGAATGAATGAATGAGTGAATGAGTGAGTGAATGAATGAATGAATGAGTGAATGAATGAATGAATGAATGAATGAATGAGTGAATGAATGAATGAATGAATGAATGAATGAATGAATGAATGAATGAATGAATGAATGAATGAATGAATGGATGATTGGAAGAATGATGGAATTGTTTTACCCTTTCTTCCAGCTGTCATGGGGATCCAAACCAGAAACGAAACCGCCTCATTATGCCGTCACTCAGCTCCAGCAGGATTTACATCTTTGATGTAGAGACTGATCCCAGAGCCCCTCGCATTCACAAGGTAAACACTGTTGCGTTGCCCGGACAAATTGCTACTTTTACGGTTCTTTCTTGCTTATTGACCGCGTGAAGCCTGAAGCGAGGGTCCCGTTGCCCGAACGAAACCTGGAACGCCAGAGGGTAGTGGGTGCCGATGTTAATCGCTGACGGCTTTTCACTTATGCTAGCTGGGTCTAGATTTATTGAATGCACTAGCATTGCCCCAGGTTTGCCAGGCCGTGATGCCATGTCTTGTTAACGTCTTTTGTTTGCCAGGGCACTAAACGAAAATGCTTCTATTGGAAATCTGTTTCGTGTACTTGACTTGCTTCCAAGCTTTTCTGTAAAAACAAGTATGAGCTGTATGGTAATCTAGTCCACTCTTTATAATTACTTGTGCGAAAACATCTAATAAGAAGGGTTTTGATCCATTAATGTTTTGTGGCTTCAATGTTCAGCTGAAAGAACCGTTACGTATTGATCATGAACTGAAGAAATGATACCTGATTCAATGATGCTTTCGATAAAAGTTTTTAAACTTTAGATATCCCTGGTTTCCAGTGACGCGGAAGTTAATAAAACTGAAAGATTGATCATCTGAAATTTTAACATGAAATCGTCTTGTAAAAATTCATTCGACATATAAGAGCAAGATTTATTTTGTCTTACACGTTTTAACATTTTGTATCAATAGATGTTGCGACTGCTGCCCAACAAATATTGAACATGCAGTGTATCACGCCATGTTGAATCAGGTTGAACTTAAATGGACACTGTGTTTTTTCAACATATTGAACGTTATTGAACAACGAAGAGACAGGCTCTATGTCAGCCAACTCAACAAGTTGCAGTACTCAGTCATTAACATTTCAGTATTGAGCAACAAAGTTGAACGAAGCTAAATTGTGTATCATTCGGCGCTTTACAGATTGTTGAACCAGAGGAGGTTAGTAAGACAGGGCTTGGTTACCTTCACACAGCGCACTGCCTGGGAAGTGGAGAGATCATGATCAGTGCCATGGGAACACCTGAAGGAAAAGAGGAAGGTACCAATGAATAAAAAGTTCTCTTTCTCGTCGAAAACAACAGTCCACTAGCTTATTTTAAGGAAGAACCGACAAGATAAAATAAAGAAACAATCATAGAATAATATGCAAGTCCGCCAAGTATCTACCAAGAGGTGTATGTGTTCGGCTAGGCTAGTTCCCCTTTCGTAAACGGTTGGTGCCATTTTCCTGATAGCTACTGTAGCTTTTGTTTCACTGTTATCAAAGAAGTCATTTGCTAAAAAAAGAAGTTCACGACCCCGAATCGAACTCTAAAGGGCTCGAGTAAACATAACGTCGGACTTCTTGTAGTCGACACCCCCAGTGGGTCGCTTACAAGAAGTCGAATGAAATATACAGTAGTTATTAAAAAATTGAAGAATTTTGGTATCGTGGGCAAGTAGTCGCTTACGAGACGTGTGATGCAGGGAAGTTAGACCAGAATATGTGGCGTTTCTGTTTAATTATTTTGCATGCATTCTACAAGATCAAAGGGAAAACATTGCTCAGATACACAGTTAAGTATCACGGGAATTACTTTGTGCTTTTTTGGTCAAAACCATGCAACCATACCTTTACTTGTTTACAAAATAATACTTCAACACCAAGAGGCCGAAATGAACCAATCCTTGAAAGAGGAACAAATCAGGGCCGAGTTGTTCAAAGCCTGATTAACACTAATCCTGGATTAACTGTCAACGGAACATATGAGTTGTCATAGTAATTAACCCTGGATTAGCGATAGTCGTCCTTCGAACAAATCGGCCCAGGGTTTTTTAGCTTGTTTTGGAGACGGAAATGTAGGAACTTGAAAAAATATCAGGTTAACGTTTTTCCAGTTGCAATTCATTCAGACCCAGTCCGTCTATGAGTAGAGACACTCATCACAGTTTTGGTACATTTTGTGGTAATTTATTAGAGCAGTTTTCAATTGAGGGTCGAAAGTATTTACACAATTGCTTTGGTTTTGCGTTGTTACGCTTTGTGATTGGCTAAAAAATCTCTCGCCACTTTCTCGACCAATCAGAAGTAAAACCAAAACCAATCGTGACTTGCTCGCAAGCGTTTTCCCGCGCTTGGCACCGCCGAATTAAATCGCTTCGAGCTCTGATTGGTTCATTGGATTGTTTACTATTGCTGTGATTGGTCAGAGTAATTACTTTGTTTTTGGTTTTACGATGCTCAATTGAAAACTGCTGTAACACACCCACTGGAAAAATAGTTTTCAGTCTCTTATAATACAAAAACGTTTCTTGGTTTTTGAAATCAGACAACAAAGCCCCGTGTCACTTCCCTTTTTAAACGTTTTTATCCTGTCTTCCTTGTTAGTGTTTACAATTATCATTCTTCTTTTTTCACGCACGTATCAGGAGGTTTCCTTCTTCTTGATGGTAAGACTTTTAGTGTCAAGGGACGCTGGGAGGCGGACAATAAACCAGCACCTATGGGATACGATTTCTGGTACCAGCCTCGACACAATGTGATGATCAGCTCCGAGTGGGGAGCGCCTAGTGCTTTTACCTCGGGATTTAAAGTGGAGGATGTCGTGGCGGGTAAGGTGCATTTCCATATCCCCCAGGGTTTTTTTTTTCCGGGATTTGAAATAGGGCTCGTGTCCCATCACTATTAAAAAGAATTGAAGGGCGTGTTTTTATTTTAAAATTGGTAGGCTAGGTTAAGATAACGAACTAGCGTAAACAGTTTCGGGACACTATGAATTTTATGTCATCACTACTTGTATGTTTTGTTATACAGATGAACGTCATAAGAGAAAAAATATATTAACCCCAGGCACTTTAATAGCCCACAAGTCAATCTGTAATCATATAACTGTTGGACGTCCGGTTGCTGACCGTGAAGTTCGGGACGCCAACGTTCTCGTTGCTTTGTGTCCTTATTGCGCATTGTAATTGTGTCACCCTTTTTGTTGTCTTATGAGGCGAAACATTAAATTTCGTTCTTATATGTCGTACATTTGTTACCAGGAAAGTACGGTTCTCGCTTGCATGTGTGGGACTGGACCACACGAACCATGCAACAGACATTAGACTTGGGAGTGGGCACCATTCCCCTGGAGATCAGATTCCTGCACGATCCCGATCAGCCGCAAGGATTTGTGGGATGCGCACTGGGCAGCACGATTGTAAGGTTCTTCCAAAATGAGGTGAGCCCCTAGTGCACGTACACGCGCTCGTTTGTATCTTGTTCTGGTTTCCTGACTCCGCCATGCACAGCTCTCCGGCCTTCAATGTAGATCTTTCATAACACTGAGTTTTACTTAGGTAGTATATTAATAAATAGAATAGTCATGATGTGTGATATAACTGACATTACAAGCTATACATACTTAAAAGGTAAAAATTTATCTGATGCGCTTATTTATTTTAATTATTTCTTCAAGGAGAAAACCTGGAGTACTGAAACGGTAATAAAAGTTCCCAGCAAGAAAGTTGAAGGATGGGCTTTACCTGAAATGCCCGGTGAGTGAAACAAGTCTGTCGAAAAGTTATTAAAGAATAAAAAAATTAAGAAAACCATAAACATGGCATGATCGATATGACTTATTATGACCGCGCATATATCTCTTCGACAGGTCTGATAACAGATATTCTTCTCTCTCTGGACGACAAATACCTATATTTTAGTAACTGGATTCATGGAGATATCAGGCAGTATGATATAACAGACACTAAACACCCTAAACTAGTTGGACAGGTAAGCTAGCACTTTCATTTTGTTTTATACCAACAAATAATGGTCTGAAAACAGGAACCGGTGGTGCACAGTAACAAAAGTGGAAGTTGGAACTACAGTCTACCTTGGAACTACAGTCTACCTTGGAACTACAGTCTACCTTGGAGCTACAGTCTACCTTGGAACTATAGTCTACTTTGAAACTACAGTCTACTTTGGAACTACAGTCTACTTTGAAACTACAGTCTACTTTGGAACTACAGTCTACTTTGGAACTACAGTCTACTTTGGAACTTGAATTGAGAATGTTTGGTTGGGTTGGTGGCCCGTTTCTTGTATCCCAAACCCATTTTCAGGTCTTACCAGTAAAATTTCGATACCAATTTTCAGACAAGAAGGGAAAACATACCCATTTTCAGAAAAATAAGTTTCGAAACCCATACCGATATCCAGGCCGCATATATAATGCTGCGGTTCGCCAATTACGCAGCAAGGACGAATGGAAATGAGGCTCTGGTGGATATATGTAGCCGTTTCTGTGCGCAGACGTCCTTTATCGCGTGAAGCAAAGGTATAATGAGACGCCTGCGCGCAGGCTATTGGTACCAATTGTCACTCCACATTCAGCCAGTGCGGCTGGGTGTATAGAAAACGTGAACCCATCGTTTGATTACTTTGCAATTTTAGGTGTTTATCAGTGGCAGTATAGTCAATGATGGCCCGGTGAAAGTGATAGAGGATTCTGAATTGAGTGAGCAGCCTAAGCCTAGTTACGTCAAGGGGAAGCGAGTGGAAGGAGGACCACAGATGATTCAGCTCAGTTTGGATGGGAAACGAATCTACGTTACAACATCCTTGTTCAGTGTTTGGGACAATCAGTTCTACCCCAATCTCTCCAAGTAAGTCTCTGCTGTAAAACTGGCACTGTAACTGCATTGTGGTTAATTACCGAAAGGGTTTGACATGCACCATTTAATTTTTTTGCCCCTTTCTCCTTCCCACATCATTAATTCTCCTTTACCTGCGCGCGACCAGTCTTTGTTTCTAATTATCACACGGATTATTAGCGTTCTTTTAAAAGATAACACTATAAATAGATTACTATATATGCTGTCCCCTATGAAACCTGACGACGTCCAGGAATATAGTCCACCAAAACTACTTGCCCAAAATGTTCGTATGAGTTTGATTAAACCGTAAGAAGCCGTAGCTACACGATGAACCATTCGTTGTTAATAAAAATTGTTTTGTCTGCAAGAAACTGCCTGGACTAATAGTTCTTTAGAGTATCCTGTAGGTAATTGATCGTTGATTAGTTGTTACCATGGTTTATTAGATTAACTGAACCAATTTGCAAAAAACCTTCCTGCCCTGGGGGCGGGGTCATTATCCAATGTAGATATAACCCAACCAAATACCCAAAATATTTCAAACAGAACCTCCTTCAGAGAGGTTACCCGGAAAATTTGATACAGAAAACACTTTCTGAAGTGAAATTTGAAGACAGAAAACTAGCCCTCCAACAACGAAAAAACACAGAAAACAAACGAATCTTGCCCTTTGTTACACAATATCAACCATCAGTGCCTAACTTGAAACAAATTCTCATGAAAGAATGGTATTTAATTGAAAGCCAACCATTGCTAAACGGCATATTTAAGGAACGACCAATCAGTGCGTTTCCTTTCCCCCTAAATAAAAAAGGTACATTTTTTGTTTGAGTCTGAAAATGGGTATAGAATTTGACAATTTTGGTCTGAAATTAGGTATGTTTGCATTCTAGTTTGAAATTGGGCATAGACTTTCGCCTTTTTGCCTGGCAATGGGTGATGAGGGTTTCAAAAAAGAGTAGTTACTCCCCCGGCTAACTGGACTTGCGTACATGGGATCCGGTTCACTCAGTGTTAAGATGTTAACCGAGTCACACTTCAGCCAGGAGCAACAAAAGCAACTTTCTTTTTTTTTTCTTCTGTCGCATTTTTTCTCGTAGGAAAGGCAGCATGTTGCTTCAAGTGGACGTCGACCCAGTCAATGGCGGTCTCAAGTTGAACCCTGACTTCTGCGTGGATTTTGGAGACGAGCCTGATGGACCCGCTCTTGCACATGAAGTGCGATATCCAGGGGGAGACTGCTCCTCTGACATATGGCTGTAAAGTCTTTTTCATATGAATTGAAACCGAATTTCCTAAAGTATATAACCGTCGGTTGTATCTAAGCATGGACACGGGACTAAAAAATATGATCTTATTTGAGTATCAAACGTTGCGTGAGCTTTCGCGCTCATTTCGCATGAACGAAACCGCAGTTAATCCTGGCGAAAATATACCTCGCCCTTTTTAATACGAGTGTGGGGTACAGGCATGTTTTGCAATGATGAGATAAATTGTTCGAACGATAAGAAGATTTCTTTTAGCCAAGGTTAAGGGCAGGTTCTTTCAGTCTTGAGTAACAAAAAAACTCTCTTTGAGTACAAAAGTTTACGTAACGGGCTTCCAATCATGCCACGTTTGATACCCAACTGAGATAATTGTTCATTCATCACATGTCCTTAGATGCCAACCTCGTCCCCAATGTCCTTTCTCTTCCTCTTCATCATCGATGATAACGTAGCTGAAGAGAGTATTCTGGGAACGAGGTTGGCTAAGATGCAACTTACCGGGTAATAGCAGAGCTACATTGTGTCACGTAGTTTAGTATTGCAACGCTTCTCTCACTGCTGAGCTATTTCACGGCAGTCCGGCGTATTTTGAAATTAAATTCTCAAACTCATTAATAATTCATGACGAGAACACAAAGGAAATCACTACCGTGAAGGAGGTTTTGAAATCGTTTCTTAATTTGCATAGATTTTGGCGATTTTATTCCTTCGTTTTCTCCGCATTTAACGATCAGTTTGAGAAGCTATATCAAACACTCGAAACAGTGTTTCATCAGATTTCCAAACACCTTGAAGTGGTTTAAAAAAACTCGGCTGCGCCTCGTTTTTCCAATCCACTTCTCGGTGTTTGGAAATCTGATGAAACACTGTTCCTCGTGTTTGATATATTACAACAACATAGTCAAGTTCACCAGGTCCGATTCATAAATTTAATAGAGTGCTTTTGCGTGGATTGTTAGCTGATTTTTTATGCTACTTATATTTCAAGATCTACGTGCCTGACATGTCAGGCAACAGTTGAAAAAAAGTTATTGAGGTATTCTAACGAAACATAGGATATTTAGTATTGTGTTGTATGTTTTTAAAGAAAATAAAGCACTTGCAATAAATCTGCACTATATAACCACTGATATTGTTCTATTTAGTTTTAGTCGCCAAGTATAAGTCAGCTGAACCGTGTAAGAATGTACTTTGGTTGGAAACTGTGACCAGCATGAGTCGAGGCTTTCTTTCAAAACTAACAAAAATATAGCCTGCAAAGCAGACGTATTTTAGGACAGCCAACTTTTTATTGCTACTCAATGCGACTTTCACTTCAGAAGAAAAAAACCTCCTTCCGGCGCTCTTTTGCAAATTTGTTCAATCTACTCATCGACTACTGTAGATCTTTCCATGATTTCATTCAATTCTTCTTTCTTCGAAGTCCCTGAAACAATTGATGAATGACAAATAAGGACCTTTGTTATTTGACTCGACGCTTTAGGCACTCTTTGGACCGCACCCTGGAAAAACACTTTCAAAGACATTGGATTTTGGAGATGACTGTGGTCAAGAGAAAATAATCTAGATCACTTTCTCTTGCTGTGGTATAATTTTTAATTACTTATGTTTATATGGAAACTTATTATCGTTTACGACAAATGGTACTTTTTTTAACCCGTGAATACGCGCATGCGTAATGAACGGGTTATCGGTAACGGAGACAGATATGCAAATGAGCACTCACTCGCTCGTTCCTTCCATCAGCTGTAAACTTAGTGACGTAATGCTTTGTTACGAATGCGTTTCGTAACAAGAACAGCGTGAATCCAGCGATAACAATAACTAATTTGTTGTAAACGAATATAAACAAAAATAAGCTTAAAGATGTTTCGCATTTGGAGTCATTAATGCGACATAAAATCGATCGAAAAGGATTTTCTATCTATTTTCTGGATCTAAAATCGATCTAAAAGGATTTTCTGGGGCAGTACGCAGCTCTTACAAGGTGTTCTCTGATTTGCTGAGAAAACAATAGTACAAACAACACAACAATGGACCCTAGCCCTAAAAACAATAGAGCTGCGTGATATACAGGTCCAATGAAATTAGAGGTTGTTAAGAGCTGCGTGGTATCTGGATTTTCTATCTATTTTCTAATCGAGACACGCGTTTTGATGCGTATCAACCTTTAAATAAGAAAATTTAGCCTGAATTGAACACGTGTTCCTCAATGGCCTCGTGGGCTAAGGCGCCGGATTTGACTCCCGATGCCCGGGTTCAGTTCATGCCCGTTACTCTTCTTCTTCTTCTTCTTCTTCATCTTTTCGAACTGGACATTATGAAAGTGATTTCCTTTTTCTGCGTTCGTCAAAAATCCTTACGGTTAATTTTTTTTTAAAAAAATATCGAACCGTGTCAGTGTGAAAACATAAGCTTACCGAAATATTGTGTTGCGTGTTAGCATTTTTTATTCACGGGTTGGCTCTTAGGAGCCTTTGATTTAAATCTATTTCGTCCTTGAAATATTACCCTGCGAGCAGCTGGTTTGTGCAACCAGCGTTCGGCGTAGGAGAAGCCCGCAACTGCTCCATTAAATATAGTCTCCGTCTTTCAATTTCGATATCAATTTCATTACAAGTCTTTCAATTCAATCCACCTTGATAACATTTTGTGCCCGCCATACATTTTACAAATGTTATCCCTTTTCTGGAAGTCCGGTCCAGTTTATAAATACTTATTTCGATGATATATTGCACAACGTAGTTGGAGCCCATTTGGGTATGTCCGCTGTCTAGATGAGGACGGCTCAGAACCGCTCAGAAGACTCAGTCTCGAGATGGCCCTTTTCGCGCTGCGTCGAAGCAACATTTTTGCCAGCAAACTTCTTTTAACAGCGGCTGCAGCTATCAGCGTTGCTCCAAGGTTGATTCTGTCCGAGCTATGCACGGATAGCAAGTGTAATGATGAAGTAGAGAAAGCTAAACTTGCTTCAGAAGCAGCGGAGAAGTACAAGCCTGAAGACTCGATATTCAGCAAGATTATTCGGAAGGAAATTCCTGCTGATATAGTATACGAGGATGACAAGGTTTGTGCACCTAAGCATTATTTTAATACTAATCAAAGATTTTCTCCGTTCACGCCAGGGTATTTTGATAGTCAGTGGCGTATGACCAGACTTGCGGGCTGAGTGAATAACAGGTTTGGGCCCCCCGGAATAAAGACTGTTAAAGAGTGAATTTTTTTTGGCCTTAGTTTTATTTAAGCTTACATTTGAATTTCTCTAGTTATATAAGGACTTTGCACTTGCTGGGGGATCATAGGTCATCAGGGCAAACATGCACACATTGGGTAATTCCAGCAGAAAATATCCATACGCTACCACGGGCAGCATTGACACTTTACCCCCCCCCCCCCCCCCCCACCCTCCCGTTACCTTTGGAAATTCCAAAATGCTCTATTCCCCATGCCCTCAGAATCCCATTATTGTTAACCCCCCTCCTCTTTGGAGTTTCCAGGTTTATTTACAAATGTATAGAAAACAAAAAAATTGAAATTCTGGTGGTGCCCATTGCCAAAAGTGCACAATATTATTGTTCTATTTTGCTCATCACTGACTAATGCTGACTATTGCAAGTGTTATTTGATTTTTTTGAGGCAACCTTTTCATTAAGGTGGTTTCTTGATTGACAGGCTGTTGCTTTTCGGGACGTTAATCCTGCAGCACCAAAGCACATTTTGGTGATACCAAGGAAACCCTTGATGCAGTTGTCATCGAGTACTGAAGAGGACATACCTGTATGTATCTTAGTTCTACAGATGTAAAGTTAAATATTAATTAAAGTGAACCAAAAAAAAAAACAAAAACTAACAGGCCTTTAAAACTGGACACACCTTTCTTATTACTGAGCAACTAGTAAGTACTGTCAGATAAATGCGAACATGGCAAGGACGAGTCCTGTCAGATGAATGGCCGTAACACAAACCACCTTGCAGTGCAAGAGACAGAGAAGTGGAACTTACATTGTATAGTAAAATGACAAAGTGATGGTAAAAACTAGGGTTCAAAGAGAACTGTTGAACCATTTAGAGCATTGATTTTGTCATTAAAAGTGAAAGAGTGTTAGCTTTCCTTTGATCTTAGACCATGTGGGTGATCCACAGACTGTGGAATAAATTTGATACTGGAAGGATTTGTAGGGTCATTGGAGATTAAGAGACCTGTGTGCTTTATCCAGTCCAATTCTTCACTGGGCACAGAAAAGGAATTAATTAAGACCATGTTTTATTCAACTTTATTGGACATAAACTTACTATTACAAAATAAGTTAGACCAAAGGGAAAATCACAAATGACACATTAATGTGTATACTTGCATATAAAAGTTACTTTTATGACAAAGGCTTTGTTACTAAGTTCACCAAAACAAAAGGAGGAGAAGAACTACTGTCCAAGATTTGTAGTGAATTTGCTACTTTTTCTAGTCCTTATACTACATGTATGAGCATGTTGGTGCATACTGTATTATATACAGTGTACCGGTACAACAATCTTAAGTTTACTTCAATAGCGAAGCGCACAATTACTATTTATAGAACCAAAACTCAGACAAACAAACCAAAGGTGACTCTCAGGGGATTCCTAATAACGAATTTCTATTGTCAGAAATGCAAGAATAAACAAGAATAAATTATAAACTCAGACAAACATGAATACTGACGTCATTTGTGCGCTTTGCTATTATTACTCATGTGCAAAGCGCAATGAGTTATAAAATGCCCTCCGTTTTTCTTTTTTTTCTTTTTATTATTATTTTTTTTTGTGTCACGATTTTGCATGCAAATTTATGCATGCATTTTTTAATTTATTATTCCCAGGTTTCCACTTTTCTCTCGGTCAATACAGTACATATTTGACTTCCGGTTTTCAGGAATGATGTAAACAGTAATGTCACCAAAATAACGTCATGGAAGCGTCACACCATCTTGCCGCCAACCCCCAACCAACCCTCCATTAATATTTGTATTCACATTACGTATATATTAGGTTCCAACGAATGGCTGACTTCCTTGTGGTAGCCTTCTTCATAAAAGCAATTTAAAATAGAAATGCGCTTTACATATTTAGGTATAAAGCGTAAGATATAATTCTTGGAAACGTGTGGGTCCTTATCGTCTTGTTGCTTTAGAAAAATTGCTTCTTTTCTTATGGTACATTGAAATATAAGACAAACGTTTCTTACGCATGCACATGACAAACATTTTCCGTCATTTGGTCTTATTGGTGTATAAGTTAGTCCTGTATTTTTCCCATTGAGGGGAATGTTGCTTTTATACACAGCATACAACTTGAGGTCAAATTTGTTGGTAGTTTCAATCAACGCATCTTAGAGTCTCATGCGCATGAGTATAGGCTACGTGTAGTCTTTTGTTAATTATATTTCCTTGCAGCTTCTGGGCCATTTGATGTGGGTGGCAAGGAATGTTGCTGAGAAGGAAAACCTGAACAGAAGTGGATATAGGATTGGTAAGAATAGTAGTGATGATAATATTATTACTTATGCACAAACGCAATGAGTTAAAAAATGCCCTTTGTTTTCTTTTTTTCTTTTTATTATTATTCTTTCACTTTCGGTAAAACAGCGTTACAACACCACTTACATTGCTAATGTTCACGTTAGGTATATATAACACTTCATTGTGGTACAGCCTTCATTCCTCGCGAAGCGAGGTTAATAAATTTGGCGGCCAAAGGCCGCTCGGGTGCTCGGGTGCTCGGGAGCTGAGCCGCGCGAATTCGAGCGAAAAATATATATATATATATATATATATATATATATATATATATATATATATATATATATATATATATATATATATATATATATATATATATATATATATATATATATATATATATATATATATATATATATATATACCTGAAGATGTCCGACAGTTGCCTGGCAACGTAGACGCAACGAGAGGCGGCAAGAATTACACGATCAGCTAAATACTCGTGACGAATATCTTTCATACCTGATACGGTACGTAGGGAAAAGCAAACATTGATTACAGGAAAGGCTCAGAGAAGAAGAGCGATTAAGAAATGTAGCTCAAATCACCGGCTAAACTACTGAGAGGATAATCAAACACTAAAAAATAATTTTCTTACTACACACTGTAATTTGATGTTTATTGATATTCTCACTAACGTCACAAAGGAACTTTTTAAATGATCAAACTACAGATAAATGATCAAAACTACAGATCACACAGGTGGAAATTATTTCCCAAATATACAACATTTACATGATGTAGCATTGTTTGTGAATGAAACAGTGATCGAGTTGTATACGTATACAGTATCTTGAGTTTACAGAATTCATAAAATAGTTCAATAAGAAATAAGTAACGAGAATTTCTGTTTACAATTTGGATAAAAACATTTTGTTAGGAAAAAACAATTTTCTGTTAGCAATCATGACCAGCTAATGACTGTAATGTCAATGTGTACCAACCGTATACATGTAGCTAAACACATGACACATCAACATTACTGCTTCACATTTATTATTGGAACGGTGATCAGTATCTTAAATCTCCTCACAATATCAGTGTACGAGCAAGTACATAGAGTATACAAATTGAGAACCTGATCACCTTCAACATAAGTTGTCTGTGCAAATTGAATACAAATTCACTGTAGCTATATGGCTATGTGAACTGCATTGACACCAGTAAGGAGAATGTACATCAACAAATTAATTTTGATTTCAAGATTTTTAAAGGCGCTAACTGGTCATGAGGGCCTAAGTCCTCGTCTTAACCTACAAATTCTCCATCCAGGTCTTTATACATTGCTTATGGTATTTGCAGAGAATCTGTTGCTTCATCTTGAATATTCATGTTTTGTAATCAATTTTGTAATTCCCATGACCTGTATCCAAAATATAGCATTGTTACTGCTGGGAGAATCTCATGCCACTTTCACCATTGAGTTGTTATTTTTTGGACAACATCACTTTTCAGCAGCAGTAACCTCCTGTGATCTCAACCATTCAAACGAATAGAGAATTGCATTACCAATTGTTTGATTCCCAGTATATAGAACAAAAACTATAGCAGTATGTAAAGGGAACAGGAGATAGTACTAGCTCACAAGTTTCAAAAATGGAATTTAATTGAGACAATCAAAATAAACAGAACACTACTGCATATTGTCCTGGACCGAAGATGGGGGGGGGGGGGGGGCAGACCCATGGCAGTTACATGGCAGTTACAGCGACCCACAGCTCAAAACCTAACACTGACGAACACCAGCTCTCCAGGAAGACGGCACAAAGTACAAGTTAAATTGAAGAGACTGAGAACGAAAATGTCTCAACTTTAAATGAGGTCATTGCCATCAAGCAACCCAACCTCTCCATTTAAATCAGAAATTCCATCTCTCCCTCCCACATCGCTAAAATTTTGCAGTGCATCCTCCCCCAAGCTTCGCGAGGTTCTGCGAGACACGTATTTCTAGTTTACAAAATATTCAATAGTAAACAATGTGGTTTCCAGAACGATGACTGATTGAAAGGAGTAACTCTTCTCCATGTTGGACATCTTCTTATCATGTTTAAAATATATCAGAAAACTTTCTTATGCATGTGCATGAGTATAGGCGGCTTGGAGCCTCTTGTTGGTAAAGGCTTGTTGTCATATAATCATCCCGGTCACCCCGGTCGTCCTAGTCGTTTCCAAAGATTTTTGCAAACGACTCAGACCATCAGGACGACTCAAGCGATTTGGGTTCTCATATGATTGTCCCAGTCGCCCCGAACGTCAATAACGTGGTCGAAAACTGTGTCCGACAACATGTTTTCGTGCACTTTTTGAAACCACTCGGAATACCGGGATGACCGAGATGATTATATGAGAACCAGCCTTAATAAATCAGATCTGAAAGTCCAGTTTTAAGTGTGCTTTGAGGTCAGCAACTATGGGACTAGGGTGCTTTCCATTTGCCAGAACTGCATGGCTGGCCAGACAAGTCAGTTTGTAAACAGAAATTATGCCATAAAAAATGAAGTCCATGAAAATGATGTATGCTGTCTACAAATTGACTGACAGGTCTGGACACACAGTTCGAAAAAATAATGGCACACTATTTACGAATTGACTGGCCTGCTAAATGCCCTAAGTTTCAGGTGTGGATCCACTCTACACTGGTTTCCACTGTTCAGTACCATTCAGTATGAATGCTAAGATCATTCAGCCAGAAAAGTACTATGTAAAGCATCATTATTCTGATTTGCCGCACAACCTGTTAACCCTATTACCACACCTGAATGTTAGAGCAATGTTTAAGTAATGTTTAAAAAACGAGCAGTAGTGTATTATCAGGTTTAAAAACTTGAGGCGAAGCCGAGAGTTTTTACACCTGATAATACACATACTGCAAGGTTTTTTGAACAGCTTCAAAAACATTCATTCAAAAGCGTGTCCCTTCGGAATTAAAGCAATTCCACTTTTGTGCAAAGAGGAAATTAGTATACAAGAAAAACAAGTAGACTGATTAGCATACAACACATGTGCCACGTCTTCGATGAAGTGACCATTGCTTTCCGGCTCCTGTCGAAATTTTGGGATTTTACAGTTCTGAGGAAAAAATAATCTACTGAAAAATGCTATACCTTAGTTGACAGGTACGGTAGATAAAACGTCTGGCAATTTTTTTTTCAGTGGTAGAGAACGAGTAGAAATAGGCAGCTTGCATCTCCGAACCAGTCGCTTACCTGGCAATTTACACGAGGGCGCTGGTGCCTTTCAAATAACGGCTCAGTTGTTAAACTGTTGGTTGTTTATTTTGTTGAGAAGATTCCAAACAGAATGGCAAAAGACTAGATAGCGTAAAACAGTACTGATTTGCTGTACTAAGATTCCTGAATAATTACTACCCATATTAGTATTCTTTATATAAAGAGTACGTGTGATCTTTATATAAAGATCATGGTGGTCATTTTAAAATCATTCTCATTAAAAATTTAGCGATATCTGCATGTGATTTAGCGATGTCTACATGTGAATTGTTACTACACAAGACTAGTGTCTAACTAGAAAACTGTATGGTTTACTTAGACGCTAGGCATTTCCTCAAACGGTATTTATATTTAGTTATACGTCCTATTGTTTTAGTAATTTTAGTTTAGCTAGATATATATTTTCTTGTAACAAAAATGTCATGGAAATGTGAAAATAAAGTATTGTATTGTATTGTTTGCACATTCAGCCCCGCACTCCCCTATGACTGAAATCAAAGCCGCCACCAGGCTTTTCATAATGACCATAGATTACCAGGTATAAAGGTTCATACACGTGATTGATTTGCGTCGTGTGATAGGCTGATATGCTCATGAATTATTAATGAGTTTTTGAATGTGTAAATTTATATATTTAGACCACTGATATCAAGATTAAAAGGTTTTTCCTGTATGTACTTTGTATGCCCACATGTGTACCAATTGCCTGGGGCTGCCTTCTGAATTCCTGATCATATATAATTTAATGTAGAAGTAATAAGTACAGTTGAACCCTGTCTATACAGACACTGTTTGGCCCAGAGAAATCACTGTTAAAACAAAATGATTATTTGTACACTTACACAATGGTTAATTACAGGTAACAGAAACAAATCAGTTAGCAGAGATTATAGTAAAAATTAAACAATGAAGTTAATGCATGATACGTCCCATTATTAAAGATTAGAATGCATATAATTGACAAAGTGGGGTTTGATTGTACTCTGAAATTCCTGAGAAAATTACTTTGAGTAGCCTTCAATACCGAATAGAGTTTTTTGAAAAAACCCAGATTTAAAGGGGGTAATATTTATTTCTTTTGAAAAAACCCAAGGCGTAAAGGGGGTAATATTTATTTAACCTGTTTGTTTGATTTGATTGCAGTTATCAATAATGGACGGGATGCTGCTCAGTCAGTGTATCATCTCCATATCCACATCCTTGGTGGACGGCAAATGTCGTGGCCACCTGGTTGAGTCATCAGAATTGTCAACATCACAGCCTCTATTGCAAATGTAAAATAAATATTACAGACCTGTTAAAGCAACAAAGATGTTGACTTCCTGGATGTCATGATCAGCAACCAAAAGTCTGCAGGTGCTTTTAATGGCACCCTTCTGCTTCTCACAAAGAAAAGCTCTTATTTTAACATCTGTGGTGTGATGTAACGAATACAGAAGTGGTAAAGAGTAAAACAGTTGCTATTTGTGACATCCAGGACATCAAAAGTAAGAACCAGATAATATAACTTAAGTTTTGCTTAGTCTGTAAACAGGCCCTTTGGTTGGGGAATAGGGCAAAAAGAAAGCATACGTGTCCAATACTCTGACAAATTTATGCAAAGCATTGTACTGGGCATATTACATTATGCTGTATGTATGCGAATATATGAAAATCATATATTTGAACTGCGGATAAACATGAGTGAAATTTGTGATCCTCGCAGTGTGCTCTCAACTTAAGCAGTTTAAAAAGCAACCTGAAAAAAAAAAGGAAAAAATAAAAAATAAAAAAATTCAGGTTTGAAGGAATGTTTTTCAGGTTGCTTTTTCAACTACTTAAGTTGAGAGCAGACTGTGAGGATCACAAATTTCACTCTCATTATGCCTTATTGTGCCATTCTAGAATGTATTGTTAAACTATTGTCATGGTCATATAATACAATACAATGCTATGCATAAATTTGTCAGAGTATTGGACAACCCTCAAAGAAAGGCCATGAAAAGAAAAGAAGAAAGATCATGAGCAAGCAAAGCAAAACAAGGAAAACTGGGGAGAGAGGAAGTGGAGGGGAAGGCCTTCCTTTTTTCCCCCTCTTCCCAGTTCCTCCTCTGCTTGCATTGCTCCTGGCCTTTCTTTTTGTCCTATCCATATCCCCAGCCAGCCTATTCACAGGCTAGGTTTGACTCTTTTTTCAAGATGTTAGCTTCTTGAGCTACAGCTAACTTTGAGTATAAATAGATAAATAGAGTTTGTTTGTACAGTAAACTCTCTTAAGACAGCTACCCATGTTAGGCAGACACCTCTGTAAGGGACGACCCCGTAGCTGTCCAACCGATGTCTGTGATTGACGAACAATACAATTGATATAATTATCACTTGAACAATGCCCCTATCCCCAATCCCTATCCGAGCAGGACAAATCTATTGCTTTCTTAGTGAATCACAGACATCGTTTGGACAAGTGCTGGACTACCCTCTGTAAGACAGACATTAATATTATTACTGCTGGTTCTATCCTAATTTCACTTGTCCATCTGTAACTAAATTCTCTTTAAGGTGGACATATAGAACTGGTCCTGAAGGTGTTCAGCTTACACAGAGTTGACTGTATGGATGTGTAGTGATAATTGAAAAATTCAAAGTCATAGCACAAATTCTCCTTCCTGGTCTCCATACATTTCTTTTAACACAAATTAGGAGAAAATGGTAAGGATCGACCAATCAAGAGCATTCTTTTTGGGTGATCATTTTGTTAATTTTCTATCAGTACATTATTAAATAATGCATTGATGCCACAAAGAGAAAGATACTGATCACTACTGGGACTTGAAGGGTTCAGGGAGATTAGATGGTTGCTAGTACGAGAGTTTGTTGTTTACAGAGATGAAATGTAGCTCGCTTTTGCATTCTCACATTCAAACTTAAACTAACCTTAATTCAGGACTATCCACCAGAGGCAGGATCAGTAAAGAACAGTTGCATTTTGATTACCTGTAGAACTTTCAGTTATTTTCCATACTCGAGGTGTCAGAGGTTTTTCTCACGCTCTCGTCTCTCCTATTTTACACGCCTCATATCTCAAGTATGCCGTGAAAGAACCCTAGTAATAAAAGAATAATTTTGGGTAGTTGTACGTAAAGTGTTTTATTTACTCATCTTTTTAAAGGCAAAACCTAGCGAGGATGGACGCTCCTGATTCAGATGATGGTTGGATAAACCCAGAAAATTTCGAAAACTGCCTTTTCCCCATTTTTCCCTTAATGTTATGCAGGGGAGGGGTACTTCGCTCCGAGGTCCAAACCCTTACCCTTTTATATACCGTTTTTGACAGAAAAGGTTACCCTTCATACACCTTTCATAGAAAATGGTACCCGTTTCATATACCTACGTGGCTGTCATGTCTAGTTGACTTGCATGCATTCCTGATACATGTTGTAATGACAAAGAAAGAACAAAAGACACGTTTTTGTCGAACATTTGAGAAACGTTTACTCACTTTTCACTTCGGGATAAACATCGAAATACTTTAATAGACGAATTAACCGTTACGGCCCGTGACGTGCGTCTGAGTTGAGATATTTTGAAAGGCCCTTTTTATATACCGAAATGGCAGTTTTCCTTACCCTTTTCTATACTTCAACTCGTGAAATCCCTACCCCTTTGGGGCGGAGCATCCCCGTATAGCTCATTATAGGGAGTACCCCCCCCCCCCCTCCGGCGGTGCCCTGTCAATTTGCGGAACTAATTTGTTTTAATTTGTTTACTTACGAGTCTAACAAAGTGACTAATAACAAACCAAAATGAAAATATATGATCAAATGAAAACCGTCATGATCAAGGACGGTTTTCTTCGTGTTGTGGATTCATTATACTTAAATAACTTGTATGAAATTGGTTTAAAAATTGATCAATGAATCAATTTTTTTATGTCAAAATTATAGCTCAATTAAGCTAATCGGTGATACAAACTACAGTTACAGCACTACTGACAGACAAAACAATTGCAATCTTAAAAAAATTAGAATTTATATAGCGCAATGTAGGTAATTTTACCGTCAAGTAAGGCAAAATCGTAATTATCGTTTTTTTTATTATTGAAACAAAACAGCCATGTTCAAAGATCGTTATTATACCGAATCTAGCTATATATATATATATATATATATATATAGTGTTTAAAAATTGGATAAAACTATTCTGTTAATCTGTTAAGACAAAGGTCCCGTCAAGGCGAACCCCTTTTTACATGAGAACGAAGACTTTCAGTACAGGTGTCACAAGTAACTACGTAACGTTTTCGGTCATTAATTTTTATCTCCTGTAAGATTTATGTTTCACTTACAGAATATTAATATTGTCTCTACTCTACTAAATTCTTTACGAAAACAAATGAAAACGCGTACGTGTGGACTGAAAATGTTCCGAAAACGCGTCTTGACCCATTGACTCCTAGAGAATTTGCAGAAAACGGCAATTTGAAGCCATTAATGCCGTTTTTACTGCTGTGGAGGCAAATTGCTAGCAAACTGTCCAAAACGTTGTTTGCAACATGAAAACAATGCTTCCTTTTCGCTCGGGGTCAAATAAATTGACTTTTGGTTTTGGGCATGCGCACAAAGCAAAAATTTTCGTTCTTATTATTCCATCTTTTTCCCCTCGAGCTCGTTGCTGGCCTTTCACTAGACTTTATATATAAAGTAAAAGTTTCCCAGAAAATGCTGAAGAAGGTGAAATTTTTTAACAAGAAGTGGTAAGTGGTAGGAAGACCAGATTTTCCTTCGATTTTGCCAGTCAAATCTGATGTTTTTTTCGCGTGTAAATCTGGCCCAATTCACAAGAGCTCGCTCATTTGGGCACTTTTTGAAAGATTTCTTCCTTCTGCTTGAGTTAGGTACAAAAGACGTCTTTTATCATAAAAAGCATGACGTCAAAAATGGTAGAAGGACTGCGGTTCTGTCACGGGCGGTTTCGGGCGTTTGAGGTGTCAAAGGGTTAATATTCAAGTTAGAGAAGAAACAACGAAAGTACAGCGACCTTGATCCGGGGGGAGACTCCCCTATAAAAATGACCGGGGTGCTCGTCGGAAAATTTCGAAAACCACCCTAAAAGGTACCAGAATCTTGTTTGATAGGCGTGGCTCAAATATATTTTTACCCCTAAGAGGTACCGATTTTATACAGCACAAGTACCGCGATAATTCTTACCATGGTCATTTCAGATTTCAGCACCCTAAGCGGTACCAATGTACAAATTTTGACCCCTAAAAGGTCCGACGAGCACCCCCGTCATTTTCATATCGAAGTCCCCCTCGGGACCTAGCTTGATAGGATTAGGAAAGAGGATATGGTATTTCACTGAGGGCCGGGAAGCAATTTTAAACACGTTTCATGTCGGCCCTTCCTCCGTGCTGCACCTATTAAAATAAAAGAAGACGTGCTGTATCAGGGTTTCTACCAAATTAATCCTGACGTGAAAGGAGGTCGGGGGAATCATGTTCAGGATTAACTGAACTTCAACACGGCTATAGGAGGGTCGTGAAGGGGGGTACCAAATCCCAGTTCCCAGCCTAAATTTGGCCCAAATCCCAGTTCCCAAACTTGCAGAACTTGTCCGCTGACCAGGAAAACTGACAGAACGTAGACCGCGGGCGCGAAGGCGAAAAATACTGATTTCACGGTCTCTACTGTCTCTACTGAGGAGTGCAAGGTCTATTGCTACGAAATTTTATTTTTCTATTTCAAAATATTGGAGCAAAGACCGCTGAAGAAAAGAAATCCAATTCCCATTTTATAATTGTTCATCCCATTCCCAGTGGCTAAATCCCAGTCCCAGTGAGTAAATCCCATTTTCCCAGTCCAAAATAAGGCTAATATCCCAGTTCCCATTTTACCCCTTCACGACCCTCCTATAGCACAGGATAGCAGCACCTATATCACTACTTGTCCTTGTGTTTATTGTCATTATTTTATATTATATTGTTACCAAGTATTGTATTCTTTACTCTTTACTTTTGTGCTATTGAAATTATCAATGAAAACTATGAAATAATAAAAAAAGTTCAGCATGGAAAGACAAAGCTGACAACTGATGAACTATGTAAAGCAATGCAAAAAAACGTTCATGCCAGGAGCCCAGAACCAATCTCTTCGTCCGTAGTCTTCCACCGAGTGCCATCCCATATTTTAACTAAAAGGTGTGAAATGAAGTTCCTCAATCCTGCCAACTGTCTCCGAATTAGAACTGATAACGTGCTCAGTCCTACAACTGACTATTCCGATGATAGCATGTGACGCAACAAGCTCATCGCTATGTTATTCAGGTTATTCAAGGCGCACACAACACTTTGCCCGTTCACTTCAAGCTTGCAGCAGTTGCAGCCCACGTCACCTTACTATCTAGTCTGATTCTCAAATGGTCCGATGCCGCTCGCACATTAAACTCCCTTCCCCGTCTTATCTTCTTCTTTGTTTGAGAGCTTGTTCTTTTTTGTTGTTCTTTCTTTTGTTTTTGCAGAGGGCTTATTCTTATTCCCCGGCGTCATCTGAACGTTAAATATTCAGTCCTCGAATCAGAGTAAGTTCAATCCCATTCATAGGCTGCGAGCCGTTCCTTATTTTTCTTTTAGTTCGCGGTCAAGTCGGAGTGCGCGTACGAGCGGCGTAGCCGAAACTCACGAGGAACGAGGCGCGCAGTCTATGAAATTCATGATCGAGAAGAAGTGTAACAACCACTCTGATTGGCGGAAATATGAAACGGACAAATCCGTGGTCAGATGACGCCAAGAAGAATCCCATGCCCTCAAACAAAGGACATCAGGCAAGTAGTGGAGAGAGTGTATGCTAGCGACCACCTGAGAATCAGGACTACTTTAACCTCAAAATATGATTCAATTTTAGTGTGGCAAAGAGAATCATGGAAAGAGGGTCGAGGGTTGGAGATGATGGGAAGGCAAATTACATCCTCCCTTACGCACCCTCCCTCTTCTACATTTACTACGCATCAGTCACTGAACTTTGAAATCAAGTGTTTTTCAATGTTTTTCATTTGTTAATCAGTCTGAGGCAACTTGTTAATAACGCTGTTTTGCACTTTTCACTCAGTGAACCGTAAAGACTGTGCTGACATCTACAACTGCGGTCAGCAGGCCAACGGCGTTTACAGACTCCACCCAGATGGACAGCCACCCTTTGACGTCTACTGCGACCAAGTCACTGCAGGAGGGGGATGGACGGTATTCCAGAAGAGACTAGACGGCTCGGTTGATTTCTACTTGGGCTGGAATGACTATAAAGCGGGGTTTGGGCGCTTGAATGGCGAGTACTGGCTAGGCCTTGATAAACTGAACAGGCTGACCACGATGAACAACAAGAGGTATAAACTGAGGGTGGATTTGGAGGACACTACCGGAAACACGGCCTACGCCCAATATGATTATTTTGCTGCGTCAAGTGAACAATCCAAGTATCAGATGAGTCTGGGATCCTATTCAGGTGAGGCACTTGAAAAAGTATTTTACGATTCTCTGGTTCAGTTTTCGTCTTACAAGGTTTTTCTTTTCAGGTTGCCTGACGTACCAAACGACGACCACGGCTACTGAGCCAAATACATTTAATTACACCCTCATTTATATTTCCACACAAATGTTAAAATCCGATACAACGAACTACCTCGGACGTACACACAATCACAAGATAAGGTAAAATTATGGGTTGTGGTGCTGCTGGGGGTCCGTGACGTCATCCAAATGGCTGCCAAGATGGTCGCCATCTTGGATTTTACTAAAAATTCAAATTTATCGGAAAAATGCGGAAATGACAAATATTTTTTGCTGGAGTTGCAAAATAACATACAATTAAACATTTTGATGCTTTTGGTAGCATTTTTATATTTTTTTTTCACCGAGAAAAGGTGAAAAACGCGCATTTTTATTCAATGGCTTGACCTCATGCGACTTATGACGTCATATCTCGTTACCATAGCAACCGGTTGTCACCAAACTTGTACCAAAATGTGTCTCAAGGATAAACGAACAGCTACTGAAGACGTCATATGCTAATTGCAAATGGTCTTGAAAAAAGCGGAGAAAAACCTTAAAGAGGGTTGGCATCCACCCCCCCCCCCCCCTTCCGTCGTACATCCAAGGGTTAACAATACTCTTCTAATTATAGGAACTGCAGGCGATTCTTTGGCATATCACAAGAGCCAACCATTCTCAACCAAGGACCGTGACAATGACAAGCATGACAAAAACTGCGCTGTCATCTTTCATGGCGCCTGGTGGTACGGTGCCTGCCATAACGCCAACCTGAATGGGATTTACCATCACGGACCCTACTCCTCCTACGCTGACGGCGTGGTTTGGGAAAACTGGAAAGGAGACCAATATTCAGTCAAGCGCGCAGAGATGAAAATCCGGCCTGTTGACTGGATTCCATTGTGAATGCTAAAGTCCGAGAATAGACTCCTCCTTTCTGGGTTTATTGGGTTAATAGAAGCTAATAGAAAATCGGCAAACGGAGAGAACCAAGCGTGGTTTGGGAAGAGGAGGAGAAAGAGGTGGGGGGGGGGGGGGGAAGGAGTGGTGAGGAGGAGGGGGATGGCCGCCTTCTAGCCCCCCTCCCCAAACCACACTCGATTCCAGTTCCGCTCAATGATCTTCTTACTCAATACCCCCTAAAAGAATCCTGTTCACAGGCAGTATTCTCCGACCCAGCCGCCGTTATTTGTGTCGTGCTGTGACGTTTGTCTCAGTGTGGAGAAGCGTTGTGTGATCAGACCTAAATAACGGGCGGCGTTGGAGAAACATCCAAGGGAGTTTACTGGTGTTTTTTTTTTCAAGTGATTACGGTTAATTTGTGTCTACATGAGCACTGTAAATTGAAAAAATGGCCAATTTTTTCCAGTTGCAATCTATTTCCATCCTGGCCATCCACAGCCAAAGATAACGAATTCCAGCTTCTGTGCACTCCACCAGTAGAGTATTTGTTTACAAAACTGGACCATTATTTGTAGGTTTCCATTGAAACAAATACGTTTTTTGGCTATTCAAAGTAATACTTAAAATAGGTGACATAGCCCCTTTAAGGTATGAATAAACGTTCACGGCGGGGGCCAAACGCCCCTACAACAGATCATTAAGGCTAATTTTGCTTTTTTTGCACATTTCCTCACCAAACTTCGCACTTTCACTTGGGTTGTTGTCCAAATCGTTTTAATGGTAAACAAAATGTCAAAATCTCAAATTATGACGTCATAATAATTATTGATGACATCACAAAACATGTGCAATGGTACAAAGTTTCTAATTCCATACCACTAAATGTATCATTTGAAAGAAATTGGCTAGGGGACCAATATACCGAAAACCGTAACTCGCTATGACAAATATTTATCGAGTTATAACAAGTTGAAGACAGTGTCTCTCCAGGAACTATACATTTCCTATAAAATCAACTCCTATGGTATTTTTTCTTCAGTTTTTTTTTTTTTTCATGTAAAACTAAGATTTTGGTAAAGTAAAGTGATGTGTTTAAAAAAATCGTATGATTTTAGATATTCTCCTCCAATACACTGAATGCAAATATGGCGGCCAATTTACTATTCTTTTATATGTATGTTAATTAGCCCGACTAGCCTCATTTTAGGGTAAACATTCTTTTGAACTTTGCACATGCCAACGAGACCAGTCAGGCTAATTTACATACACATAAAAGAATAATAAATCGGCAGCCATATTTGCATTTGGTGTATGCTCCTTCAATTTTATGTCACAAAACTACCGGGTAGGTTTCTGGAGTAAACAATGGAAGGAAAACTATGATCTGATTTTTTCAATTGTTATTGTCCTACTCATCTAGGACAATCAATCTGCAACACAACTGGAATTGCTGACATAAAAATCCAACTGAAATTACCTGGGGGGAGCACTCTTTTCTGGGCAGAGCATTCAAAATTCAAAATGTTGTATCTCATCTAATATTTGTGATATGGAGAAACAGTTTTCAGTTTTTAACTTCTCTGGTTGTTCTCTTTCGAAAACACTAGCAAAAAGTTGGAAATGGAAAACTTTTAATTAAGGGTATAGCATGATGTCATCAACTGTGACATCATAATTTGATATCTCCTGTTAATTTTGATGTCAAAATAATTTGGTGGATGTCCTTTCCTTTGTTCACTTGTCCAGGTGGTAATGAAATGCTCAATACATTTAAGATTATGCTAAAATAACCCAAAAATGCCACCCCTTTAATGGTTTCTTGGAAGGGTGGTTTGGCCCCTTCGTGATATAAAAATCACAGCATGTGTATTGTTTTCTTAAAACTTTCAGAGCACTGAAGCCACTATGTTGGGTTATTTTTGGAGAGAAGGATTCAATCCCCAGTTCTCAGTCTTCAACTTCGAAACTAAGGCCCTATCCACACTTATCCGAGTTTTTGTTTGACCATAAAAGGCATCAATGATTGGCATCGATACTTAGGCGTTTTTGTTTGAAAAACAAATATTTTTCATGGCAATGCAACCTCATCCCCTGGGCCTTTTTCACGTTCAAAATGGTGCGGGTGAAGAAACCCCTGAACAAACGGCTTACAAAATACTCCACAAATCCTGCTTTCTGCTAATTTTTTGCCCATCACATCACCTCACACCAGTTACAACCTTCACCTCAATTCCCAATATGGCATGCTGTAATGCCACTGTACTGATAAATTGTAATGCCACAACCAAAGATTGCCAGACTCATTACTGACAATAACTGAAATCTGACTAAAGAGGGCATATTCTGTTTCCTATTAAAGCATTTAAACTTATATTCACCAATTGAGATTTTAACCTGCATGTTTGCTAAACCTTTGTTGGAACCTCATATAATGCAGTGTAGCAATGTGTATGACACTTGTTAACATAAAAGGTTTTATCAACTGAGTTTACAAGGTAAAATTGGCCACCGTCAAGAGATTGAAAAGCTGACATTTCAAACACTAGCCCTTCATCACCCGGGGGTGGGGGCTCCCATATCAAAATGATGGGGGTGCTCGTCGTACCTTTTAGGGGTCAAAATTTGTACATTGGTACCTCTTAGGGTGCTAAAATTCAAAACGACCCCCTTTGGAATTATCACGGTACCTTTTAGGGTGTTAAACCCAGAATATGTGTTGTTTAAGAATCAGTAACTCTTAGGGGTACAAATTCATTTGAGCCACGCCCATCAAACAACATTGTAGTACCTTTTAGGGTGCTTTTCGAAAATTTCTGACGAGCACCCCCATCATTTTTATATGGGAGTGTCCCCCCCCCCCCCCCCCCCCCGGGATTCATAGCAATTTGCTGGATTATTTACTCTGATGGAGGCCTAGTGCTCAAAATGTCAGCTTTTGAAAATCTTTATGGTGGCCAATTTACCTTATCAACTCGTGTTACACAACCCCACTCACTCACACAGCCACACAGTTTATGTATAAACTAACCCCTTTATAAAAAAAAAACCTTAGTCAACCAAGCAGATGGAAAAGGAAGTGATAAATATTAATATTTTAGACCTACACTAAACAGGAACTGATAAATATTTTGACGTACAGTTACAATATACTGTTACTATGCACAAAAAATAACTACAAGGACCTTCCATATGTCAGAAACTGGCCAGAGCTGTCAGTCAGATTTAGTAGTTATGAGAAATTATGAGAATGCCAAACAAAAATTAAATGGAGACGTAAGGGACAGTGTTCTGGCTGATGTATCGTGATTTCATTATTATGGCCAGGAGTTTTATCAAATAATTAAATTTGATAAACTGCAATCCACTTCCATCCTTGCAATCCTGCACTTACCAGTAATTTATTCCCAAACTAAAGGTCAGTTTCGCTCTATAGAATCTTTTTATCCAATAAATTTATTTGATAAATGGAAATAAGGTACCAGTAAGTGAACTTTTGTCATTTAAGCAAGACAGTGTCCCTTCTTCAGTTAAGGGAAAGAGGAAGGGAGGCCATATATCCCGAGGGTGGGGGGGGGGGGTACCCTCATATATAAGCGATATGGGGTATGTGCCGCTGTGAATGGTATGGTTTTCAAGCAGTTTAGTCTGGGATAGGGTATAGAATTCAGAAAGTTTTGGTCTAGAATAGGATATCATTTGCCAAGAAACTGATTGGTGGTATGAAGAATAGAATTGGAATTGAAACTTGGAAAGAGAAAGAGCATTCTCTAAACAGGAATAAAATCATCATGGCAACATTGTTGACAGATGGTTTGGTATATTGGACTGCAGTTTGATACAGTTCTAAAAGTTCTATAACTTCTATTATAAAAAAACTTGAGACTTGAAATACAAAGAAAAGCCTTTTATAGAATTGGAGCAAAATTATGTAATGAGATGCCATGCTTTCTGAGAGAACACTACCAAAGAGTTCATTCAAAAACAAAATTAAGAATATACTCTTGACTATACTTAAAGAATTAGACTCCTTCATTAATATTGACGAGATTATCTCTAAAGTTAAATCAAATAGTAATTAAATTATTAATATTTTCACAATTCTCTTTCTTTTATTTCGATCACTTGTTTTTCCTTTTTGTTTCTTTTCTTTTCTATTGTTTGATCCTTTCTTTTTATTTTAACAAATATAGTGTGTGTAGCGATTTCTTTATAAAAATCATGTAATTAAATTCACTGCCCTGCCAAGATTAGCTTTTGCTACTTGCAGGCCAGTATTGTAAATTGCATAACAATTAACTAATAAAGATTTTTGTTGTTTGTAGCAAGTCTGGGATAGGGAAGGGATTTTTGGTGTGAAGTCTAGTATGGGGTTGCAAAATCAGTATAGGGTAAGGGTTTCAGAGTCCCAGCAGCACACCCCCACCCAAACATATACAGTACCCCCCCCCCACCCCCCCACCCCCCCCCCCCCACCCCACCCTGGGCCTTATATCTTCTCACCCACCAGTTTTCCAGTCTCCATGCATAATTTTTTAGCTCACTTTTCTACACTCACCCCCACTATCATACTATAACGGTTCATAAATGTCCCACAATTCCTTCAAAAATGGCACTGACAGATCCAGGTGGCCAGCTCTGACAAATGGTGAGCACTGATCTAAGGCTGTGTCTTTTATTAAAGTCACAACAAAAAAAGACAGTGTTATGTATGCGCAATGAATAGTCCTTCACCAAAACTTCTTATGATTGCTGACCAGATAAGCGACGCATCCCACGAACACGGGCAGAGAGATGAAGCTTCTAACCATATGAAAGCTGTTCCACTTGTCAATGGTCTCCCGTACCACGCTTTCACTCTTCTTAGAGGTGATATCTTTATCATAGATGGGATCAATAGAATTTGGCTTGAGGATGAAGATCGTGTACGGAATGATCGCCGCCATGAGACCTCCACCTATAAGAAATGGCAGCCCTTTCTTAGGATTGCAGTAGTAAGCCCCAGCTCCGGAAAGCGCGGAGACTAACGCCAAGCGAGATTGGAGGACACTGGCTCGATCAAAGCTTTCCATCCACTCTTGGTGACATGCTTTCGTGTCAGTCAGGGTCATACGAGCTGGATGTTCCACAACGTTGATGTAGATCGAACCTCCGGCAAATATTCCGGCTGCTACGGTTGACAGTACTTCCAGACACGGAAATAAGTCTTCGGCGTCGAACCCCATCACAGAAACGAGATAATTTTGGTTTTAGAAGGTCCAGAAGTGTGCTTCGAGTAAGTGAACAAAAAAAGAACACCCAAACTGCGCAATCAAACAACGCGCACACTTTCCATTGTATAGCTGCTTTAGTGGGCGCGTCGCGTTGTGGAACGCCCATCCCTCGTCATTCGAATACCTTAGCAATACCTTACCAGGCAAAAGCTGCTTGATTCTCAGCTGGTCCGTGTTTGCAACAAACAGAACTCGAAGAAATAAAGAGGCAATGATCACGTTTGCTTTCCAACACGAGTCATTTGCCTATTTGTATATCATCTTGGAATGCATGGACATAGAATCACGTCACGCCTCGACAACATCCCGGATTTAAATACACTGCCTCGCTTCTGCTTTGTTATCGTTTATTTGTTGAAAAAAACAATGCATTAAAAAAGTTTCCGATTAGGTAAATTATTTAAGGACAGAATTTAATATCTGGGTGTGCCACAGATTCATTCACAAAAACAATAATTCTCGTGCCTTATCGAAGAAATTTATACACTAAAATTTCTCTTTCGAAGAAAACCATAGCAAACGAGTGATGGGTTTAGCCAACTGGGGATTTCAAAGGAACATAGCTGCTTCAAAATCTAATGACAATAATAAATTGAGGCGCCACAAGCTTTATTGGTTTTCTGTTCTTGTATTATAAACGTACCTGTACCATTGTGCAACATATGCATATGAGACAAGAGATATACAAAGGATTTAAAGCAAAAAGGAAGGAATTCGCACATCATACAGGTAACAACATTCAAGTTACAGTTTCAAAATCGAAAATATTCAACGTTTTTAATTCCGTTATTTGTGTGAAAATCGACGAAACAAAACTCAAAGCGATATTCACCCATCTGGCGGCTTCGTCCATGGAAGACTCAGTCCCATTTTATCAAACGCGATACAAACAATTTAAGCTTATAAAGTTCAAGAAATTATCGTTCAGTTGTATACCAGATTATAGACACACCACGCTAACGCGGATAAATCGACGACAGTGCGAACCTTGTGAAAAGTATTCCATTTATCCACAGTATCCCTCACTTCTCCCGGGTCCTTCTTCCCAGCGACTTCATAATCATATATAGGCTCAATGACTCTAGGCTTCATAGCTATGGCAGTGTACGGCATATTAAACGCCATCAAACCCGCTGTTATCAGCCAAGGCTTGCCTTTGGTTTGGTCAATAGCGAACGCTGCAATTCCGCCAGCCATAGGCAGTAGCGATGTACCCGCCATCATATATTTGGCTCGATCGAAGCTCTCCCGCCATTGTCGATGCAAAGATTGTACATCGTCGAGTTCCATTCTAGCTGGATGTTCTACAAGGTTGATGTAGATGGCTCCTCCGGCTATCACCCCAGTGGCGATGGTGGAGGCAAATTTTATAAGTTTAAGAGCGTCTTCGGCGTCCATTCTTCTCTTCAGAAAAGACCTTGATCACAATTAGTAACGGCTCGACCTTCGCACCCTTGACTGGTGTTGCGTGAATAACATAATAAAGGCGGATGGATATAAATTTACGTAGGAGTGCATATTTTATTTATGAATGATACCCATAATAATTTATGCGCAATAAGTCCAACAAGCTCACGCCAGATTAAAATTATATAAACAACGATTTTTGCGCACTTTTGATATTCAGTTTAAACACTTTTAAAGTCGCCGAACAGGAGTGGCCTTGCTTTAATAGTCTGATCTTATTATTAGAAGTAGTACTGAGTCAAAGTTCGAAACTAAACGGGGCCGTAGACAGACGAATATTATCAGAAAATAAAACTTCTTCATTTTTTTTAAGCATATAGCCTCTTAAAACATTTTATTTTTACCGCGAGGCACTCATGCTAGTACAGCCATGCAAAATCAATTGTACGCAAACTACATGTAGAATCAACACTAAATATATATCGCTGCACGCTTCCTTGAATTGCACAGAAAATACACCCATATGTACCCATGTTAGATTTGATCAATTAGAACTGCTTCTTCTTCTCTTCTTCTTTTCCATCTCCCTTCTTCCATGCAATACCAGCCTTAGCCCCGGGCCTTAGTCGAACACGAGGTTATACACACACAAAGCAAAGGCCGCCAGATCAACCACGGTGCGAACTTTGTGGAAAGTGTTCCATTTATCCACGGTGTCCTTTACCACGGCTGGGTCTTTTCGTGCGACGACATCATAATCATTGATCGGTTGAATGGAACGAGGCATCATGACCAAAATTGTATAAGGCACGTTAAAAAGCAACATCCCGCCGGCAATCAGCCAAGGCTTGCCTTTGCCGTGGTTCATGGCGTACGCTGCTATTCCTCCACAAATAGGAATGAGTGACACGCCGATCATTAGAATTTTGGCGCGATCAAAGCCTTCTTTCCACTGCTTGTGCAATGATTTTACATCGTCTATTTGCATCCGCGCTGGATGTTCTACAAGGTTGATGTAGGTCGCCGAGCCAGCCATGATACCTGTAGTCATAGTCGAGGCGAGCTTGATCAGCTTCAAAGCGTCCTCTTCTTTCATTTTAAAGCCGCTTCTTAACGTAAAGCTTTTCTAACAACCGAGGATTCAGCTAGCCACTTCTGACTTGCATCTACTGAATAACATCAGCGCCTTTTGTGTTATGCCTCGGTCAACAAAGGGTTTCGACGTCACATAAGAATAAGGTGGACCAAATTAAACTGTCACGCGCGCGGCCCTGCATGCCGAGATGGACATATTAAAGATGGGTAAGGGCTATATATAAATTTGTCAAATTTGTATACCCGATCTGTAACATTTTTACCTCACGACTGTTACTAAACTTTGAAGTCTTTACGAGCGGACCACATTCAACTGAAAACCAAAATGAAATCCCATAAAGTGTCTATTTGATTTGCTTAAATTCAAGAAAGTCAGTCTGAATAAAATAAAATATATTTCGAGACCTTATTAAACCTTGACACTATAGGTGCATTTGCACCTTTATCTCAGTGTATCGGTTTATCTATAGTTAAAAAAACATTGATCGTTCTATGTATTCTCAAGATTCTTTTCTCTTCGCATGCCAGACGGCTCAGTCACATGGAATGCTTCATGATTGTCTGATATACTTGAACATCTTCCATATCCTTAACTACTTTGCGTGCATAGAAACGCAATCATTTTATTTAACGGTTGTCTTGTCACGCTATTACGCAGCAGGTGATTGGTGTGTTTGTTTGTATTTGTTCTGCGTCTCCGCGTCCCCTGCCAAAAAACAAGTTTCATTGTAGTCAAAAGTGCAGTCGCAACAGTTTTAAAATGGCAAGTTTTAACATGTCCAATTTGAACCCAGAGAAACTTTTCCCTGTAATCGAGCTTATCAACACATTTCTCTGCGGCATAATGACAGGGATAGCAATGTACGTGATAGCTGTGGAGCAACCATCAAGAATGACCATGAAAGACCCCGTTGCAATCCATCGCCAATGGCTGACAAGCTTCCATCGCTGCGCGCGACTTATGATGAGTCTCTCCGTTTTCCCCCAGATCTCTGGTGTTGTAGCTTACTACATGGACGCCAACCGAGGACTTCCCTGGCTTATTGTTGCTGGGCTGCTCTTGTTCAACATGCCTTACACTCTGCTGGTTTTGAAGCCGTACTTTATCGATCCCATTCTCGATGAGAACACCTGCTCCAAGAAGGAACATGCGTACGTGGTTGATCGGGTTGTCAAGTGGGCCCGAGCTCATATGGTGCGAGTGCTGATCAACGTTGCCGCGTTTGGTGTGTCAGTTTACACTGTTGTTTACAGTTGACTGCTTCGTTCGTGTAACTTGTTAACTCCTTCAGGCGTAGTATGTGTTCAGATACTGGAGGCCAAAGGGGACATATAGTGCAGCGATTTCACTGACTCGCTGTCTCTTTTTTCTTTGAAGTCTGTCAATTTACGTTTGATATTACGCTTAAATTTTCTCAAGTTGTAAAGATAGTCATCTCTAATTGATTGAAGTGTATATGTCATCGTAAATTATTATTTAGCGAATTGCTGAAGCAAAGTGCTACTTGATATAATTAGAGCAGACTCAAGTACCGTTGTGTCAACTCTATTTATAGTATAGCTTATTGCATGAACAGCTTTCTGTACTGAAGTTTTGCTGCGTTTGTAATGGATTAGGACAGATTACTGTTATCATGTGAAATAAATTTTAAAACTCCGTGGTGCGTAAACTGAAACTTGTCATTTTATGGAAGATTTATGCAAATACCTATACCCAGTGTGCTCCCAATTTACTCTCCTCTCCCCCCCCCCCCCCCCCCCCCCTCCTCCCCCATCCAACTTCACTCCACTCCAGCTAGGAATAGCAGAGCGGAAACTGGTCACCAGAACTTGCCCTTGAGGGCTCGCTGGGCCGCCCCTTTTATTCTAACACACGTGGTACATTCTCTCTCTTTTTCGCCGGCCATCTTGAATTTGCGTCAAAATGGTAGGTTGAAGGGTACAAATTAAGCTTTTTGTTGCCTTGTTGTCCATGTAGCAATTAGAAAGTAGTTCTGATAGACTCAATAAATATCAAGCTACAACCATGTGAAATTTGAGGTCAAACTAACTATGGATTCGTTCGAATTTTTCTGTGTAGTTTCGCGGAAGGGTTTCACGGATTTCACAACGTGGACTTACACCGAGCTCCTTGATGTATTTTCTGTTCAATTTTGATACTAGTTTTGCCATAATTGTTGGACTATTTTTATCTGTTCCCAACCAATGTCTTCAACTTGTATATCCAAATGAAAACTTCTGTGAAACTAAGTAAGCCTATAAGCGAGTGCCGACCTTTTAGATTTAAAGTCGTCCTTATGCAAATTTCAAGGAAGATTTAAGCTTATAAAATGTCGAGTTTATATATTCCAAAGTACTTGAGGAAGATTTATTGCCACATTCTGAGAGTATCGATAGTTTATTTGCTCTTTTTGCTGTGTTGGTGTAGACGAACCTTATATGCCTTTGTAACTGAATTCAAAATAATTTGTACATTAGGAGGGTCTATTATAGAGGGTCAATTATACTCAGGCGGGCTGGCGGTTTAAGCCATTTTTGCATTTATCTGGCGGTTTACGGTCAAAAATTATTGGCGGTGTCGGTCTTGAGGAAAAAACCAAAGCGGATTGCGGTCTAGGAAGAACAAACTATGGCGGTTTGTGGACTGTGCGACCCCCTATAATAGACCGTCATTATACTCTGGCGGGCTGGCGGTTTAAGCCATTTTTTAGTGTCGGTTTGCGGGTACATTCGTATTTATCTGACGGTTTACGGTCAAGAATTATCGGGGGTTTCGGTCTTGAGGAAAACACCAAAGCGGATTGCGGTCTAGGAAGAACAAACTATGGCGGTTTGTGGACTGTGCGACCCCCTATAATAGACCCTCATTATACTCTGGCGGGCTGGCGGTTTAAGCCCTTTTTTTAGTGTCGGTTTGCGGGTTCATTTGCATTTATCTGGCGGTTTACGGTCAAGAATTATCGGCGGTGTCGGTCTTGAGGAAAAAACCAAAGCGGATTGCGGTCTAGGAAGAACAAACTATGGCGGTTTGTGGACTGTGCGACCCCCTATAATAGACCCTCATTATACTCTGGCGGGCTGGCGGTTTAAGCCATTTTTTAGTGTCGGTTTGCGGGTACATTCGTATTTATCTGACGGTTTACGGTCAAGAATTATCGGCGGTGTCGGTCTTGAGGAAAAAACCAAAGCGGATTGCGGTCTAGGAAGAACAAACTATGGCGGTTTGTGGACTGTGCGACCCCCTATAATAGACCCTCATTATACTCTGGCGGGCTGGCGGTTTAAGCCATTTTTTAGTGTCGGTTTGCGGGTACATTCGTATTTATCTGACGGTTTATGGTCAAGAATTATCGGCGGTTTCGGTCTTGAGGAAAACACCAAAGCGGATTGCGGTCTAGGAAGAACAAACTATGGCGGTTTGCGGACTGTGTGACCCCCTATAATAGACCCTCCATTAGCTCACTGTGCCATTGCTTGAAATTTTAATTATCATTTAAAGTGCTCATAACGATTTTTTTCTATTTTCTTTTCTAAATCTACACGTTACGTAATGAATGTCTGTGAACAAATTTTTTGATTTCAGCAAAACGTGAATTTTTTATGATTTTTTAAAGTCTTCAAAATCCTATTTTTTTTTTTTTTTTTGCGGTCGACCCGCCTCACTGATAAGAATGGCAACGGGCTCATAATAAGCCTCGAGATCAGTCTGTGACGTAGGTTCAGGAATCTCGTGCATAGAAATATTCTTCTCGGGGTCAGATAATGTTGTTATAGCGCTTTGCGAAACATCTTTCAGGCATTTTTGGCGAGAATAAAGTCTCACACGTGCCTTCCTTAATCTACATCACAGCTCCTGTCTGACTGAGAGGAGACTAATGCGAATGGTGGTCCAAAATGGTGGCAAATTTTGAAATCATAAAAAATTCATGTTTTGCCGAAATCAAAACAAAATTTTCGCAGACATTCATTATGTGACGCATACATTTAGATAAGAAAATAAAAATAAATCGTTATGGGCATTTTAAGTTCTTAACCCTTTTACTCCCAACAATACCAACATTTATAATTCAAGAAAAATCCCAAACCTCATTTTGTTAATGGGGCTATGTCGTGAGGTGTCACACAAGCTACAATCTTGAAAAGTGTCCGGTGGCTGTTTTTCAAGTTTACGCCATCATCGTCTAATCCATTCAATCCTGCAGTGCTGTGTTCACCAAATGGTCTCAGATTTTTCACATATGTAAAGAATATATTTGTCTTGATTTTGGCCTGGTTATTTTTCCGATTCTGAAATCATATGGCTAAATATCTCAATATGTACGAGCAGCGATAGAAATCAGTTGACCATGGAATGTCATGGACGAAGGTTCTTCTCTGTTGGCTAAATGTAGTACATTTCAGCATATTAACATGGTACCAGAGTCTTCACTTTGTACTTCTTTACCGCCACAGACAAACCTAACATTTTTCTGATTTTGTTTTGCTTGAGCAATGAAATTGTTGGCCTTAAATCAAAACAAGCAATATCTCTTGTGTACGTGACCACTGGTCGCGTTTTGAGTCCTGTTTCGTATCAGCGAACAAAACAATTTTGACAGATAAAAGTGTAAATTAAAGTTACTAAAATTAGGCGAAACTTTGCGACATAGCCCCTTTAAGTACTGCAAAACAAAAAGTACTAAAGGAAAGTACTGCTGAAGAGGTTTTAAGATTTCGTCAACAGACTCAACAGTTAGAACTACATTACATGTCTCTATAATTGACTCTGGTAGTGAAAGGGTTAAAACGCTTAACAACCGTACAGTTACTTCAATATTCATTCTGAGAATTTGGCTGTGCAGCATGATCTGTTCTCTTGTTGCCTGCTTATGTTCTGTTTCCTTGTCAATACACTAATATTTCTAAGATTAATGGCAGAAGTTTAGAGCCCTTGTGTAACAGTTAAAAATTGCTTGTGTTCTCACAGAAAAATTATTGTTTATACATTAGTATAAAGATGCTGCAGAAGTTTAATGTAGAACCCAAATTTAATAGCCAATTCTGATGAGAAGTGTTGAGTTTAAACTGGGCCTTAGAAGGAGTTAAATGTTGTTCACAGTGGTTTCATAAAAAGGGATTTACCACCAAAAGGTCTGGAGTGAATTGCGTAAAACCGAACCAATGCATAGCAGCTAATGTCATACATTGAGAAAAAGAATTTCACTGGACATCTGACTACACCTTAGTCTAGTTGTGCAACTTGCCCCTGATGTATATATCAACTCAACTTAACTAGTTGTTGAGATACATGTAGATGCATAATATAATTGGTTAGCTGTAAAATATTATTCACCAAAATGTTTTAGTGAAATCAGTTATCTCTGTTGCAACCTTCCAATTTTTGTTTTATTGCTTTTAAGGCGGCTCGACCTTTAATAACAATCTATGATGAGGCAGGAGAAAATGCAGGACAGACCACCCTTCCTGCTATCTTCAAGGCTCCCATTCGGCCTGATGTGGTCAGCTTTGTCCACACTAATATGGCCAAGAACAAGCGGCAACCATATGCTGTGAACAAAATGGCTGGCCATCAGACCTCTGCTGAGTCCTGGGGTACAGGCCGTGCTGTTGCCAGGATTCCTCGTGTGAGGGGTGGTGGAACCCATCGCTCTGGTCAGGGTGCTTTTGGCAATGTATCCTATTCTTTGAAAGTTTATTTTTAGCAACTAAAATATTATTTTTATTGATCATTGATAAATAAGGGTTAGTGGAATTTTCAAAGAAAATAAATCTTTGAGTCAGTATCAGAATTCTATTTGCTTGGCATGTGCATTGTCAGTTTTGGTGCTAGAGCCATTGGGGATGCAAACCAGCAGCATTTTCAGTGCGATTTGGGTATTGATATTCGCGCAATGTCGCACTGGTTTCAAACGTGTATGAAACCTGGTGCAACTTGGTGGCAATTTTTGGGAAATCACAGCAAATCAAAGCAAATTTTGTACCCGAATCGCACAGAAGTCGCCGCCAGTTTACACTTGCAATAAAAGTTGCATTGGAGAGCATGATAAAAATTGCATCAAAAATCCCATTTGTAAACGGGCCTTTAGTTTGCCACTAGTCTTCTTGTAACTCGATAGTTGTGTAGTTTGGTTCCTGTTGGTTGGTTTGTGAATTGCTGTATGTTCACTGTGTTGATAGCTAGCATTAAATATCATCCTTAATTTTAACCAAGATGTGTCGAGGTGGCAGAATGTTTGCGCCCACAAAAACCTGGCGCCGTTGGCATCGTAAGATCAATCAGAAACAGCGCCGCTATGCCATGTGTTCAGCACTGGCTGCCTCAGCTCTCCCTGCTCTGGTTATGGCACGAGGTCACCGAGTAGATGAGATCCCAGAGGTACCATTGGTTGTCTCTGACAGCATTGAATCGCTGCAGAAGACAAGTGCTGCTGTCAAGCTGCTGAAAGCTGTCAATGCTTATGGGGATGTGGAAAAGTGCAAGGAATCTAAGAAGATCCGTGCAGGCAAAGTAAGTTTGTTATGGTGTGTTGATTCAAATATCAATGACTAAAATGCTAAGACAGGACATGGTACCATTTGTCCTAAAATGAATTAACATTTAAAAGTCTAACAGCACATAATGTGAACTCTCATTCTCAAAGTAAGTTCTGAAAACCAATCTTATCCCTGGCCAAGATCAATCATTTTAGTGTTTCAAATTTCTTTTAATTAAATGTTACAGTTCTTCAAAACATTTAAAGCCAATCTAATCTCTGGGTAAAAAAATGTCTAACGTTTTACAACTTTCAACATTGAAAGTTTGGTGAATAATCATGTATTTACCTACTGCATAGTTAATGGAGGGACTGGTTATGAAACCTTGCAGACTTCAATGGCGATAACAAAGGAGCTACAATTTATGTTGAACCGACCGTAATCTTTTGTTTTATCCCATGCTATGGCTGGATACCTTAACAGCACCATTTCTATTGGTCAGTTGCTTAAACAAAGGTTCAACATCTATTGTGATGTGCACAGTCAAGGCCAAAAAACGATAACAAAATCATCGAAATAAGACATTTCTCAGGTTTTATAAGCATTGCACTTTATTAACTATGCCCTTTGAGATCATTAATTTTTCTGTGCCATGCTTAGATTTAACCGAGGATTTATGTTTGCTTTCTTATTCTGGTGATGCATCAATCATATCATTTCTTATTGAAATTTATACTTTTATATTTGTCTCATCTCAGATACAGTTTTTTTTTACATTGTCAATTTTTCATAAATGTAAGTAATTTGTTCGTATATATTTTTTAAAAACATATTGTAATGTGAAATGATGGTTTTTTTTTTTTAATAAACCACATTATTGTTTTTGATATTATTATTGTACACAGTTCCTGATGTTTATTTGCAATTGTAAATCAGGGTAAGATGCGTAACCGCAGGACTGTAATGCGCAAAGGTCCACTTGTTATCTACAATGAAGATCACGGTGTCCGAAAAGCCTTCCGCAACCTACCGGGAGTTGATATTCTGTCAGTGGATCGCTTGAATCTTCTCAAGCTTTGTCCTGGTGGACACATGGGCAGGTAAGAAAGACAAAAAATTATCATTGTCTGTCACACAGAATTTATTAAAAATAAAAGAGAAAGAAGTGAAAGTGGTAGCTTCTTTCATGTATGTGTTCGTAAATAGTCTTTCATTTGAATGGTTTGTTTAAAGGATTAGACTTCATAGAGTAATTCCCTCAGTTCAACTTAATGTTCTTTTGGAAATGGATACAAGCTTCATGAGAAAACAGTTACAGTGTATGTAGCACAGCTTGAAGTTCAGTTCTTATGCAAGCAAGGTTATGTAGTTGACAGAAATGGCAAACAGAATGTGATTTGTCTGTTTCCATGAACGGAATGTGATTTGTCTGTTTGCATGAACTTGCATGACAAGTGCAAAGGACATTATTTTGCCTGTGAGGCTAGGGGTGGGGGGGGGGGGGGGGGGTGGTTGCATTCCACTTTTTGTTAAAAATGACCATTTGACTGTGTAATGAGACAATGTTACAAATGTAACTCCAGGGTTCTCCCTAAATTTTAGCTCAGCAGGTAAGGGATTTTTGCTAAGCGGTAAAGGGAAAACTGTGTGTCTAAAAAGTTTTCCAGGGGCAAGCGGTTATGAGCGGTAATAAGTGCTGCTTCAAGCGGTAAATGTTACCAGTTACCGCCTGATAAGGAGAACCCTGTAACTCCATCTTCTACCCTTTTTTATCATTCTTTCAATATTATTTTTTTGACCTACATGCTATGCTGGTCCCAAAGGGTTTTTTGTATCATTGCTTGAATATTTATTTCAATTTTCATTTATTTTGCCACACATTGGAGCATTACATGTACATTACTAAAAAGCGCTGCTAACATGTTTGTTGTAAGGTTCTGTATCTGGAGTAAAGGAGCCATTGAGAAACTTGATTCCTTATATGGAACTGGAAAGAAACCATCCACTGAAAAGAAGGATTTCAAGTAAGTCAACACATCTTGTCTTTCGGAAATTAATAAACAGCAACAACTATTGCTCTTTATTAATTTTCAAAAGACAACCATTCTGGATTACATGACTAAATATAGTTGAAAAGACATCTATAGCTGTATTTATAAAACACTGTTTAAAACGGTCAGTTCTACAGATGGAGGGAGGTAAGCATGACCTCTATTTTCAACATCCTGGTTCTCTGGTAGTTAACAACAGCAAGGCTGTGTTATATAAGTTATCATAGAAGGAGCCCAAGGGGAGGCCGGTTATTAAATTTAGGGTGCCCAGCAGTTAAGCCATGTGCAAAAACTAGGTTTCTCTAGTCACTCAAAAGTTTGTACACTGTAGCCTATGTATGGCACCTGGGCTCTGCTTGAGCAGAACCCCAAGCAAGGCTCTCACTGGTCCTGGCTACCACTGCACATGTGGAAAATCATGTTTTTCATAGCTATTAAATTGATTGGTAAGGGCCAGCTGATGGACAAAGAATAGCCACAGGTAATATTTGAGGGAACAAAGAGGGGGGGGGGGGGGGGGGGGGGTCACGATCCTGTTTCACGCACCTTTTTATACGCAATTCATGTGTCACATATTCGTTAAATTCCTTAGTCTGGTTCCCTGACAAGGATATTAGTTCCTAAATTGACAAATCACGTTTCCATTTTACTAACTTTCTCATTTCACACTGATTTTTGCCCTGATCATGCGTCACGCATAAACCCTTTGCCACCCTCATATTTCCCAGCTTGGTTTTGAGTTATTTTTGGAGTACATGTATACAGTTCAGGCACTCTAAGGGGACACTCTTGTAAGTGGACAGCTCAACTTACAGCCACCTTGACAAAACCCTGTGAACTCTCATACAAACCCAGTATTTACACATACTTGTAAACAGCTATTACCGTAAGTGGCTGCTGACACTTTCAAGGAGTACGTTGCAACCACTTTTTCTGCTTCCCGAGGGTGTTCAATAATACAGGTCCTTCGACTATATTCTGCTAAATGAGACAAGTCAAATCCTGTGCATAATATTGTATACTGTTTATTAAACACTGAGTTTCCTTACTTTAACATAAATTGGGCCCATGTTTTTTGTGCCGGGCGGAGACTTAGCCAGAGCTTGAGAAGAGTAGCGAAAAGTGCATTAGTACAATACAGTGAACATTATAAATCAAACTATGAATGGATTCCAGAAAAACAAAAATATTAAAGACCGAATTTCATCCACCAAAACGTTTATCTTCTATTATTTTATGCTTCCTTTGGTGATCTCAACAAGGCTTAGCTCTGCAATAGATTGTCCTTTGTCTTATAGAATAATCAGATCAGGGAATTAACGCCTTTGTTTGTTTTCAACAGTCTCCCACGACCAATTATGAGCAATTCGGACCTCAATCGTCTAATCAACAGTGAGGAAATACAGTCTGTCATTAGACCTGCTGGGTAAGGAAGAACTTGTCATCTTGTAGAACAGTCAATTCTTTAAGACTCTTAACCCTTAAACTCCCAAGAGTGCTAAAAATCAAAATTCAAGAAAAATCCCAAATCATTGTAAGATATTGAAGAAAGAATAGTACCATGCAAAAGTTCTGCTGAAGGAGTTTCATTTGAAAGGTCACACTATTGGAATTTTGATGACAAACATGGAAGATAGAACTATACTACATGTTTCCATAATAATTATCCACTTTAACTGAGTTAAAGGATTATTAGCCACATAAGCAGCTGCCTGCTTATGTTGAATGCCTGAATATAATTGTCTACAAGTGTTGGCAGATCTTGCAGTGCAGATGCAACTGGCCACATGTATTTCAATGGATTTGAACCTTTACGATGACTTGTATTTTGCAGTTTTATGTAATTTAATGAAAAGTAGAAACATTTGTGACGTGACTAAAATGCAGAAATAATAATTATCTTTAGAATCTCCACTTTTCGGATTAAACCTATTACTCCCAACAGCAGTCAAAATAAAATTCAAGAAAAGCCTAAATTTCACTGTAATGCTGAAAAGGAAAAGAATACCAAAGAAAAATACTGCCGAAGAGCTTTCATTCGAATGATCACGCTGTGGGATTGCAACCACAGACTAATAATTTAACTTCTGAAGGTCAAGGTAGAAGGATATACATGTAAGGGTCCACAAGACCTCTGAGTTTTCAAATCATGGAAGTTAGGAACAATTTCTATTTCTAACTTGGGATCTCAAACGTTAGCTTTTCTTAATCTCTTTACAGATCTTTGCAATTGCCAATATACCTATAACTCATTAATAAAACCAAATCTTCTGCTTCACTCCCCCATGGATGCAGTACCACGGTTTCTTTAGAAACTAACCACCCTTATTTAATATCCTATTGTCAAAATTGATCCTTTTCTCAAAATCCCCCTTCAAGGTTCTTGATAAAAATTTAATTGTTTTGAAATGCGAAACTTAGAACTTGATTCTTGAAACTCGATTCTCAAAAAACATTGAGGATCGAGGATTTACTTTTGAGTTAAGACTAGCTTACATTTGACCAGTACTTTAAGTTTACTCGTTACTGACTTTTCTCCAGACCATCAAAGACCCGCCGAGCAATCCGTAAGAAGAATCCTCTGAAAAACATTGGCATCCTGATGAAGCTGAATCCTCATGCAAAGAGTGTCAAACGAGCTGAGATGCTGACAGTGGAGAGGAGGAGGGCTGCTAAGGAGGCTGTCCTCAGCAAGAAGAGGGAAGGAAAATAAATGCTGTATTCAATGCAACAATAAAACAGCTATAAGTTCACTGTAAAACTGTTGTGATTTGACTTTTTTGTTGCAAGGTAAAATAATAGTAGTCTATGCCCAATCCATTGGATTGAGCAAGCCAGGTGACTCATCATAGCCCCCTCTCAGGAATGCTATGCCATTACAGGTGCAGAGTAGACTCTTAAGAGGGGCGGGGTGTGGGAGGGGGTTAAGCATTATTTTGTCACAAATGTAAAAGATGGGTTAGATTACAGGGCACCCAGGTTCACAACAAGAGTACTCAACGGCAAAAATATACCCGGTAAGGATTTGTATGGGATTTTATCTTAAGTTCGATAAAATATCAATATTATAAATAAACCATTGTTCAAGTGTATATACATAATCCCATACAAATCGTTATATCTTTGTCATTGAGGACTCTGTCCCTTGGTTAGATCAGATCAATCTGTCAATCTAGTACACGTGGCTGTATAGATGGTTTTCACTCATGTGACCTTCAGTCCTGTGGGACTCAAATGACAGGCCATGGTGGTCAGGTTGGTGCACATAACAAACGAAGTTCATTAAAATTATTTTGTAGGTGTGCACCAACATGGCCGCCGTGACGTGAAGTGAAAACCACCTATAGGCAAATTTTTGTTTATGTCATTGTTTACATTTTGCTTCATTAGTATGCTTATTTTTAAAACAGCATTGCTTAATTGAGTATTAACAGTTGTGGTACATTAGGCTCGAATTTTCAGAGTGCTATGCTCTTAATATTTGGATTTTGTTGTTGTTCGATTAGAGAATGAGGCGCATATACTAATGAGTCAATAATTGTAAACAAAGATTTGCCTACATTGTGTATGTATTCCTGTCGACCCTGGGGCACATGCACACACTTCAAAAGCAAATACACCCCCCGGGGGGGGGGGGGGGGTGGGGGTACTTGGGTCAACTTTTGCTGGGTATGTGCTGCTGGCCTCTCAGAGCCCCTACCCCATTATAGTCTATTTTGTGGCCAATTATAGACCCCATCTTAGTCACTTTTGAGTATATACCCCCTCCCCCTAACCCTCCTTTCGATCTCAATGTTGATTGGTTCAAATAGTATTAACTCGAGATTGCAATGGCAATATAAATTTAAACCTCTTAAAATTCCATTCAAATTTAGGTTGAGTCCCGCCTTAACTCTCATAATTTTAAGACTGGTAATTAACATCTGAATAGAATCGAATGCGGTAGTTATGAGTGCAAAGCAAAGCGTGCACTAGGCTTTCTCGAAGTCCCTACCATCACTAGTTTACATAAGTTAGGTCCTTCATGACTTATATTAATTCCGCGCGCAAATTTATCGAATAAAACTCTACTGAAAAAGCGAAGGTAGACTTGTGGCAAGTCTACGCGTGCACGTGAGCAAGAGTGAAAATTGAGGGACGCGGCATTTTTGCTACCTGCGCGCACGTGTTGCTTGTTACTCGATAATCAGCAAGGAAGTGCATCTTCGTCCTTAAACGAAAGGAAGGGCTGCTTAGCTCAAGCTTTAAGGGTGTTCCCAAAGGTGATTTACCCAGCCCCCTTTCACTGCTTTGCTTTCAACATATTTTATTGCAAGATTGGGAGCGCAATTCGAACATCCTTTGCTACTTTTTGAAAGGGTTACATAGGCAGTATCTCAAGCTAAAAATTACTTGGATATACTTGTTGCACACAACACAGTTCACAGTTTTAAAACACACTACAGATTCTCACACGGCAATGCATGATTTGGCTTAAACAAGTCCGTTCCAGTTTGTAGCAGTGAAAAAGTATACGCCAAGCTCGTCCACGCTTGCTCCATGTTCTTTCAGCGCGTTCTTTCTTCTATTGGCCGATGAAAAATACTGCGAGGCATACTCCAGTAAATCCTCAGGCTTGTCCCGAAGAACCACAAGCACAAAACCCTCGAGCAACTCCACAAGACCGCGAGGAATAGTTCGTGGTGATTTGGAAGCCATCTGTTTTGGAGAAAGTGAGATCCTTGGTGGTTTAAAATGAAAGTCGATTAATCGATTCTTCTCAGGCGATCAGTCAACAACAACGACAGTCAAGTCTATTAATATTCTTTTTCTTACGTATGATGAACTGTGACGTCATCTAATACCCCGCGCACGGCCGCGCGCTCTTTTCGAATTACTCGTCCCAAGGACTGCGCAGCATCCATGTGTAATACACCACCCAGACCCTGGGAACAGCTTTAGATTACATTTGATCGTCTTCAACTTGCGAGGAGGTGTGCTCGTCAATTGAATTCGCGCTCTCTGACTGGCTAACTTGTAAGCGCATGTTTTTGATAGGGCAGTTTGTAGAGGGGAAAAAAAAGGGTAAGGGACGGACCGTTATTTTTTTGACGGCGGGGGGGGGGGGGGGGAGGGGGAGTGCAAACATTTTTTTTATATGCGGCACCTGTGCTGCAACCAATTTTTTTTGTGTCTCCGTCCAACTGCCATACTTTCAGCAAACAATTTTTTCTTTATTTTTTGCTTGCGTACAATTTAGTTCAGTGTTTATAGCCTCTGCAAACAATTTATTTCAAATTCCCCCCCCCCCGTCAAAAAATAATGGTCCGTCCCTTATTGGGAAAACATGCCACCAAAGTACAGTGTTTGTAATCTTTGTGAATTAAACACTTGCGATACAAGGAAGAAAACTTTACTCATCATATTTGAGGAATGTACAGCTGTGTTAGAAAGCGTGCAATATTTTTTGTTTTCCATACATTTGCCAATAAAGTCTAAGGGGAAAATTTACAGGTAACAAGCGCGAAGTCCTCGTTTTTATTTCAGGTACGTTATCCTTTTGTTTGAAGACTACTACTGCACCGGGATCTTCACCGCTCTCTAGCTAACAAGTTAAACAGGGCATAATCCACTAAACCTTCGGCGGTCAAACTATTTTTATTTCTTTATTAATTTTTTTTATTTTTGCACACAAGTTATAACAAAGGAGAATACAATAGAATAATTTAAATAACTTACAAAGAAAAAGTGTCGGAGAGACCGAAAAGAAACTACAACTGAAGCTTATACGTGTTTCGACCTCCCCAATTAACTAAGTTGACTTTACCAACTTGACTTTGCTCGACACAGAGCTCTTCTCGTTTTAATACTTATGTCCGTAACTGCATCAAACGCCCTGGCACAAAAATGTTACCTCACGAAAAATTAATTAAACAATAAAGTCAAACATCTTCCGGCTCATTCCCATCAAGTTTCCCCCACCGGAGGAACAGTGGTAGCATTATGCGGGATCTACAGGAGAAAATGTGTAGTTTTGCCTTTGAAAATTGTCTGTTTAAAAAGCTGTTCAGTCAAGAGAAATCTTGCTAAGTCATGTCTAAGTCACTTTACTCATAAATCATTATACCCAAGGAGGCACAGCAACAAGTCAAGTACCAGTGATACATGCCTGTCCGGACTCGTTTGAGTCAATTTGTCGATTGATTTATCAGTAAATATCGGAAAAGATTTACATAGCCGCGCGTGCCACGATATCATGGGCAGTCGTATTTTAGATTTTTGTGGTCGGCCGACAATTTGACCACGAATTAATCAGGTAAACGACAACCACGATGAACGAAGTTATACTTTCACCGGAAGTATTTCCACCAACTCAGTGAAGGCGCGATCAGTTATGTGTGGGTGTGGGTTTTGTTCTTTTCAAAATCAACACAATCATGTTACTTCGTTTGCACCAATGATTCATACATGAGGAAATTATTGCTGAATTTAGTTTTGTGTTAGGTAGTTAATCAATGTGAGGTTTCTTTACCGACAGCGTGTTTTACCGTGTTGGCTTTTGCCAATTCTATTTATCGCGCGGAAAACTTCTCACAGCGGGGTTTCATAATGTATCCAGTAGAAATCGATAATTTTAATATTCCCCGCAATAAGATTTGTTTTTATTGTTGTGTTCATCATTTGGGTTGCTTTTTGAGTATGTAGGCAAATTTCCCCTCTCTCTCTCTAGTTGATACATCATGTTGTAATTATATGAAATATATTTTCAGATGTAACAACAATAAGTTAGCTTTATACTGAATTTCAACATAATTATTGTATTTTCCCGACAAAGGCCCTTATACACCGTCACAGCGTGAATTTATCGGATGAAGAACTGTCTTTATCCTAATCCGTCGCCTAAAGCCAATTACACGTCTTAACGGGGACAAGTGTGGCTTCAAGCATCTTATTTGGCAAACCAAACCGGGCAATATGAGAGTTATTTCATTGTGTTATCTCCGGCCACTTCATCATTGGTCCGATCTGTACATTAGCAATGTACTGACTGCCGTTTATTTTTGTCCACGCGTTCTAGCTCAACTAAATATTTGTTGTTCAACGTATAACATCATTGCGTGAGGGCAAATTTTACTTTACGTGATAAATAGTAAATGGACACAATATAACCGGCTTCTGGTCAGGATATTGAACGATATACAGTCACGACAAAGTCGAAAATATTCGCGGATTGATTGAGAGCCTGGCAAAGCTTTGAGGTGAAACTAAGAGAAGAGACTTGTGAAGGAAACATTTAAATTTCTAAAGCCGGCTATGCATCAGAAGATTTCACCGCGCGACAGAAAGTTATCATCGAAATTTGTTCGCCGTATCTGCATTACAGAGGATTTAATTTGTCTCATGGAGGGATTCACGATAACTGCGATAAATGAAAAACCCGAGCGCGAAGATTTGGTGAATTTTGCTTCAAGTTATTTCGAGGAAATACGAAAGAAAAGAAACATGTTAGCGGATAGAGGAGTGGGTAACTTCAGAACTGGTTTATACCTGTCTACTGAGTGGAATGGCCAAGTGTGACCAGGAACTTCGATTCAGGAAAGGAAAAAAAATTCGTATTTGAGGGCTTCATCAAGTTATGACAGTACGTTATCAGTAATGACTGATACTAGCCGTTACAGAAAAAAAGGATAACGAAGAACAATGAAGAACTGAAATATATGAAGAACACATTTAATTCTGCTGAAGTTCAAGGCAGATCTTTTCCGGCCATTATATTTTACGTAGGACTTTGTAAAGTTTCCGAACTCGTGGATTTCAAGATACCTATATTTCTTACACAGGAAGAGCACTCTGCTTAAATATTCTAAAACAGTGTTATACAATGTTGCTTCAATGTGACTAGATCGTCAATTTTAAGAAATGTTAAGCTGGCATTCCTTTATCGCAGACGACTGATTGTACCCAGAGAGCTTAATGTGGGACATGGCATCAAGTCAGGAATTTCTAATATTTATTTATTCTCAAGTTTGTGGGTTAAAGTTTTGACCAGAAGGTTCAGGGTTTAATTAATTGAAATTCCATTTTTTTCAACCCGCAGTCGTTTTATGAACTTTATCAGAACTGCCGGATACAGTAGGAGGAAAACGAATTTGCAAAATTGTTCTTGATACGCCAAAATGCAAACTGTAATAATAATATCAGTCGCAATAGAATATACCGTGATTGTATTCATTAAAATGCCCCTAATATAATATCATGATATATCATTTTTCAACTTTTTGACAGTGTTCATCAAGGTTATTCGGAAATCTGTCGAGTAGTAGTAGTCATTAGTAGTGTAGTAGTAGTAGTAGTAGTAGTAGTAGTAGATCCTTTATTTTAACACGATCAGTAATAAAAGCAATTAACATGCTTGAGGGGTCGTGTACTAGACTATACTGAATAAAACAGTGCCAGTAAAATGAAAAGTATGCAAAATATTTCTGTAAAACCATTCATTAGAGACAAGATTAATGAAGGCTAAACCGCATAACTAATACTTCTGTAGTTCGGATATACGTACCGGTAAGCTAGCATTTTTCGTCTTAATATTATATCCATGTCTGGTATCTGGTTGTCTGAGTTTTCGTGCAAAATTCTCTGATTATATATAACTTCTGTGATTTCTGTGAGTCTGTGGTTTTACACTTGAAAATGAGGCAAAGTGTGGAGAAATATGCCGGCACACATGCAGAAGGGGCCGTTATTGCAAATGGAATGGATATGTGGGGGTAATTCGTTCCCTAATTCCAGCCAGCTATTCCCCACCGTATCCACTCGTCAGCCATGCTCACTGTCAAAGTCATAGCCAAATGAGTGCCATGTCGGCAAACGACCTGTAAGACATGTTCTAAGTACCCGGCCTTTCGATAAACTTTTTAAGGCCGATTCCGAATAAGCGGATTGGGCGAGAAAGCGACTGACATTTCAGGCTACTTCGGGTCAGGCTGATCAGACACTATAAAAAAATAAAGTGCAAAAAGGATTTCGCCAATCCTTTCATACCTAAATTGGATTACAAAAAAAAAATCTTTTCCTACCAAGAAATAAATAACTAAACATGGAAATAAATAAATCGGGAAAAAAAGTGATTATCTCGTTGGCGTTTCTTGGATCTGACACAGCGGAGTGTTCAAACCCGAAGAGGAAAAAGACAAGGCGTCATTATGTGGTTTCAACCACATTTTGCGGTTTAGGGTTAACGGCGATTTTTCTCTGGGAGAAGCGAGTATTTTCTACAGACTACACCCCCATAACGCCACCGCCGTTTGGTTTCCAGCACTCAGCCTGCAAGGCAACCTTTTGTGTTGTTTGCCGCAAATAGTCTGGATTTAAGAGACTTCAGAAAGAACCCTCGTGTAATATTGCATGATGATGACATTGATGACAAGGACATTTAATTGTTTAACTGAGATAAATCAGTAACCGCATAATGAAAGGCTAGTTAACGCTTGAAACATCACTTAGGCACTCGCGATTAATTTACCTGAGAATAGGCATGAACCGCAATGATGATCATAGCTGTATATTTTTAAACTTACTTTTTCGATTATCCATAAAATGTGTACAAATGGACAATCGTTTTAATGAGTCTATGAATTTATTTTTTGCCAAAGCTAGAGAAAATGAGTTACTGGTGTAGTTTTGTCTTTTTTTATTTTATTATAAAACCTCTTGACCTTCCAACAAAATATTATGATTGTCTCTATTGCTATACAGTTCATATTCGGAAAAATGTTTTAATTTCACAAGGCATTATCCGTAAATCATGGTTTGTTTTTAATCATTTCTTGCCACCATTCAGCTTACAAATAGTTAAGTAAGGGAGGGAAGTAATTTGTTAAACAGTCCAGTAGTAAGAAAAATGCAGGCTTACGAATTCACTTCTGGATAAGGAAGATTGCCAATTGTTAGTTATCTTTAGCACACATAATTGCACTTAACATCATTTTTAGAACAAATACACTCACGTTCCCTGTTCAAATGCTAAGAAGCTCAAGTAAAATCCAATTAGATTTAGTAATACACTGACCAAATAAATTGAATTGTAAAATTACACTTGACCTTGACTTTGTTTACGAAGGCCCCATACACGCAAAATGTGAATGCAGAATACGCTATTTGGGTGGGTGGGGAGTGGTGTGTGTTTTGGGGGTTTGGGGGGGGGGGGGGGGAGGGATAGCAGGGGAGGCCGTTTAAACGAGAGGAGATCAGTAGATATGGTTCATTAGAATGAGGGTCTGAATGGCGGTACCTCGATAACACTTAACACTTAATTTTTGGTCTCTGTAAGTAAAACAGTTGAAAGTGACAAACTCGAACACCAACCCGCGGCCTGGCCAGTACCTTACGTATGCGCACAGCCATATCACCCAGACTCATAAGCTCGTGATAATGTAGATCGTGACATCATAATTTTGATCTAACAAGTATATCCCGTTTTGTAAGAGATTAGGGAGGATCTTTCGGTAAATTTCGCTTACTGACAGTGGTTGAGTTTGAATTAAATGCCATTTTATTCTCATCGTTCGTTATAAAAGGTGATAGGCCTAACACAATTGCTGCTTGTGGCTCGTCGCTAAAAGCAGTTTAGTTCAGCAGAGGGTAAACTAAGTACGCGACGGAGAAAGTTTTCCTTTTAGATTAAAATTAAGATAGTAACCGGCCTGTTGTTCTCAATTTCGATTCTTTGATCTCAGCAATAAGTCTCTAGCTGTGATTCCTGCAGGAGGAATTTTCGAGATTGGAAACCAGGTTTCCCAGAATACTGTCGCGCATGGGTAAGAAAAAGAGACTACCTTATTTTCTCGATTTAACGCCGGGGGCGTTTCGGTTAAAACTCGGCCTCGCGGACCCGGCGTTTAGTCCTTGACCTTGAGACTTTTATCTGTTTTCAAGTTTTTTTTTTTCATACGTACCATCATCAACTTGGATTGAGAAACGATGGAGCGATCCGCGGAGTAACAAAGATAACGAACTTTATATCTCGATCGATAAGAAAGTCCACTTGACAAAAAATCCAGCAAAATATAAAAAAAATAAATAATATAAAAAAATAAATCTACACAGTGACTATTGTTGTGATTATTTATTGACGTTTTGTTTATTCTATTTATATATGGCATTTTTAGATATAGCCGAGTTGAAATTAAAGCGGCTGAAGCGTAACCGTTAATAATATTTTTCACTAAACTCAAATTAAAGCATACGAACGTATCGTTAGGTGGAATGGCCGCTGCAGTTTATTTCACGCGTAAAGCTATGTTCTTTCATGGCCAAGCAGTTACATATTAATACCAAATCGGCAAATAAACGCCGGACCTCAAATGAACGCCGGTACCTCGAATAAACGCCGGGGCGTTCATTTAAAACTCGAGCTTGTCGACCCGGCGTTTAATCGAGAAAATACGGTATGCACAGGCTCAAAGTTCAGAATGACCGATTGAGTGATTTTGTTAGCGATTTCCACAGAGCAGATAAGTATTTACAATGCGAAAAGACCATGCTTTTTTAACGAAAAACCCTCCAAACAGTATAACAGTATTTTCTCCGGAAACAGTAAATATTAAAATATTGGCCAATTTTACAGCAAACACTAAACATTATGGGTAAATAACACTAAACACTAAACCCCATTCAGACCCTGGAAAAAATCTAAACACTAAACCCCATTCAGGCCGTCTGAAAAAAAGATATCATGAACATGATATCTTGGGTTTACGTAACTTGCGAGGAGCCAACGATCTTCTACGATTATTATTTAGACTTTGCTCGCTAAAAAGAACCCTTTTCAGGAAAAAAATATATTTATGTGACTGCAAGCCGTCTATAACAAAGCAATTAAGTGTCTATTCACTCACATAGCAATTAGCTTACCGAGAGTTCAAGAATGGACAGAATTTCACTCGCGCGGTCAAGATTATAGAATGTAGAATTCTCTGTTATTTTTGTGTTGGCTTTCCAAAGCTTCAATTAAAAAAGACCAAGAATTAATGTTACCTGCAGATGCCATATAATTCTTTTAATTATGAGGCTTGAATGTGAAATCTCAAGAGATACGTAAGAAAACAATGGCTTGAACAGTATTTATCGAATGCCCATCACAGTTACTAGGCAACGGTTATTGAACTAATCAGTGCATATGAGTGCATTGCCTTTGGACAGTCAAAGTTCGGTCAATGTATTCATTGTATTACTTACAGCCGTCAAAATAAGAAACTTTCATCCATTAAGGTGTTCTCACGGAAGAATATAGGAGAGTTTGCCGAAAGGTAAGCCTTGATAAACCATGTTTGATCTAGTTAATACGTGAACCGTATCTCATTGTTCATTTGGCTTTTTTTCATGGAATTATTATCATTTGTTTGTCATGTGCTAAAGGTAGTCTTTATTCGTTTGTTTCTTTCTCGGTGTAATATATTTGCTTGGAGAGACAGTAAACAGTTTGTTTACATATTAATTTGAGTTTTTTTATTTGCTATGTGATGACAAAGTGAAATGTATTAAAGTAGAAAGATATTTTCATCTTTTAGGCACTGCAGTGATGCCTAGAAGATAATGGCAGTGGAATAAAAAAAATACATACAATAGAATGCAAATTGAAAGCCGACGACCGTAATTTTACAAAAGTTATACTGCTGTGCATAATGTAATTTCTGCATAATAGGTTGAATAGATGACCGGAAAATCATACAACTTCACCGCATGATCGTTCACTGTACTGCTGGCCACCGTTGACAAAACTCACACAAATTCCCGCGTTAATTTACAGTTTGTGTTAGTGTGCAATGGTTGTAAAACACAATTGCACAGTATAACATGTTTAAAAATATGTCGAAAAAGCTGCCTGACATCGCTGCCAGCTGTAATTATAACCTCACTAATCAATCAAAATAAAAGTGATTACTTATACCCCCGGCCCATAGTATACAAGACCATGCATTGAGAAATCCAACCAATATTTTGTCCGCACTCAATCGATGGTTGAACTTTCGGTAATATACAGTACGAATTGGTAAGACAATTTAGAAGATTCTGTGATTTCTGTTGCCTGAAACGTTTTGGTCACATAATGTTCTATGTTCATACAGACTTTCTTTTTATATTTTACTGTTGTATGTTCTACACAGTTCTGTCCTGTAAGTGGAGTTATTGGAACATAAGGAAAAAAGCTGGTCCATCCATTTTTGCGGAATTGTCTCAGATAACTGAACTTCTTTTATAAGATAAATAAAGAAAACCAGCCTGAACATGAGGGAAACTGGTTTAAACGAGATCGCAAATAGGCACAAGTTTTGAAATACAGACTTGAGTTGGAGAAACAGACTTAAATGTATTCTTTCTCGGGTGGCCTCATTCCTGAGTCCAGAATTCCAGGCTTTTGGATCACCAGGAGCGAAGATTATGAGTTAAAACCATCAGCGTGTGCCTTGAAGAAAGTGGACTATGCGAATTGAATGACCATATACGCGTCAACTTCGGTTGGAATGAGGTCTAAAGTCTGCGGAGTTAACACGAAAAAACAAAACAATGCTTTAGTTCAATATCATCGAAGTGAGTCATGCAAATGTGAATAACTTTGTTTGATCCAGCATACACGAACATTAAAGTTAAAAGAATACTTCTGACACTTCTAGAGAATATGAATTGCAGGTTATAAACCTATCAATATTTTTTATACACTTGGAACTCTAGTAAAACATATTGCGGTTTGCGTCAACTAAAATGAAAATCGACAAAATATACCGAAAAGTATTATTGTTATTTTCCGGTGGTTTTTATTTAAGATAACAAACTTTATTCACTTGCACCAAAAACGTCTATTACCGGGTACCTTAATTTAGCCCATGTTGTTAACGATCAATATATAGCAGTGGAAAAAGTAATACTGTATATATATACATATGTATAGCCGTATTAATGTATATAGTAGAAAATACAATTCATATTGACATACACAATTCTAGGTAGTTATTTACTACCTAACTACCTATTGACTACGCTTTCTTTTCAATATCTATTTAAAAAAGGATATTACGTAAAATGATTCCGGATCAGCCTTTGTTTTTAATTTCTAAGACAACCTGTTTTATATTCACGACTTCCCACAGAATGAAAACCTTGGTAATCATGACAATTGTTACCTGATAACATGCATGTATGATCAGATATATGACTGTCAAATGTACACATATAAAGCATGCAAAACACTCTTCTGCGGTGAATTATATAGGACCTTTCAAAACTAATGGCTATATCTTTTATTTTTCACTGTTACTTAAAGAAAAACATCTGGCTTTTTGCAAATGACATTTGCTTAAAAGCACTAATAATACTTTATTCAAATACAGAAAAAACGGTATTTAAAAAGGAGGACCGTGAGGTTACCCCTATTTTAGGTCCCCTGACTAAGCGTTAATTGAAAACTGAATTCCCGTTTAGCTATATGTTGCCGACTTGTCTTGAGATGAATAAATAATTTCTCTTACATCAGGTTAATCGACACCTGCAATCGTGTAACTCAGTTGTAGAACAAAACTTTCGAGACTGTGGATGAACGGTCTTGAAGGCGCATGGTGCTTCCCTGTGGTACTATTTGTTGTTAATATTTCCGCGAAATGAATCGAATTTTAGTGTATGTTTATCGCCTTAATATTGGAAACTGTTTTTAAAGGAAACCCTCTTATCTTTAGATAATTGGCGACATGTCTGCTAAAAGCACTGACGAGATAAATGCTGGTGTGCAGTGTGTACCTGCACTTAACGTACAAGCCGTGGATGCCAATCAGAATATTAGGGTTGATAGCTCCAACAAAACTGAAATCAAGTCAGGTATAATCACTGAAGGTGACTCCAAGAGAAGACAGAAAAGCGGGAGGAGTCAACTGTCCAGTGGTGAGTACTTACATTACCTTCTTTTAGCGTGTGTAGGAGGTTTACTTCAGTGATTAAGTGAAAATCGATGAGGGAGAAGTTGTACATGGACTACATGAAAAAGAAATACAGTCCAACAGCGCTTTGTTAAGCTGAGACAGTACGTAGGCAAAGTTTCAAAATTTCGTCCCTTATAAAGAATGCCTACAAAGCGGATAATAACCCTGATAAGGATCCGATTCCTGCTCTGACACAAAAGCATTCTCCGAGGCTGTCGGCTTAATACTGACAGGTTTGGTTGTAAAACAGAATTATTAAAAATATAGACTGGACTTTGTATGGAAAAGCGTAAACAGACTTCAAGGTTGTTTGCAAAGTACCTCTCGCGCAAAAAAAAAAAAAAAAAAACTGAATTACGCATTTCATAATTTCTATTTCGTTAATTTTCAGCAAAATCCAAGCGAGCAGGTACTGGGAAAAGTAGGTTGACCCCAGTACCCACTCCAGCGGATACAACATCGAAGGATGAGCATGCGCAGTACTCGGACGGAGAACCTGCTGAGGACAGCGAGTATGATACAGATCTGGATTGCGAAGAACCGCGGAAAGAATATGACCCGACAGGTAAATAAGTCCTCTTTACCTCTTTAATAAAAATCGACCGAGCAACACAACACTCAGGTTGCAACGGCGAGGAATATCTACATGGTTAACACTTATCTATGTTGTAGTTCAAATTTATCCTTGGTTCAAGTTTTATTTTCCTTTGTTTTTGGCTATGGTAATGTGTGATAATGAGTTTTAAACAAAGGAAAATAAAATTTGAACCAAGGATAAATTTGAACTACAACATCTACATCTACATCCACTCTTTATTAAGTCGGTAAAAACGATTGATATCACACCAACTATAAAAAAAATAAAAATGTAAAATCCAAATACAAAACTCAGATAAAAATATAAAAATATATCTATGTACAAATTAAAACTTGATGATTTGCTTACTGAGGTTTTTAAAGGGTTTGTGGTAGATATTTTAATTAAATGAGTTTGTCACATCTATCTCTCAGGTCGCAAGGCATACCACGAAGCTTGTAATCAGCTGGGAATCATCCCAGTCTCCTTCGTCGTCGAGCACATCACTCGGGAGAAAATTGACATCAAACACCATGGACTGGGACCGAGTGGTGCCCGGGCCATCGCATTTGCTTTGATGAGGAACACAACAACAACGACACTAAACTTGCGAGACTGCGCCATTGGTGAGCAATGTTGTATTTATCCTACACTGAATAAGAAGTCAAGAAAACAAAAAAAGCATGGAAATGACGATTTCAACTAGTGGAAACACAGTGGTCACTGACGATTGTTATATTGTTAAAATATTAATCTACTTAATGTCACAATGTTGGAAAAAGACAAACGATAATACATTTTAGAGCAGTTTGAATTGAACGCCGTCAAACCAAGACCAAGTAATCACTCTGATCATTCCCAACAGACACAGATAATCCAATGAATCAATAAGAACTTGGAGCTAACACTTGTAACCGGCACCAAGCACGGGAAACACCCGCGAGTAACTTTCGATTGGTTTTTGTTTTATTTCTGTTTGGTTGAGAAAGTGGTGAGAGATTTTGTAGCCAATCACAAAACCTAGCAATGCAAATCCAAATCAATTGTTAAACTACTTTCGATACTCATTTGAAAACTGCTCTATATCATAATTATAGCCATTTTGGTCAGAGTGCGAGTATGCATTTCGGTCTTGAAAAGGCCGGGCACATGTTGTCTCTTGGTGTATTGATCATGTACCAGGGGTTTGATATTAAATTTAAGCCATTGACTTGCGCGGGCTAAACACGGAAAACTTGTTGTAATCTCTGAACTGGCATTGCATTAATTCTAAACTATATTTCTTGTCACTGACCAGTCGTAAAGTTGTTTTCAAGGCATGTACGGTTACTACTGTTCATGGTCCCCTATTTTCGGTGCGTTCTTCGAGTTCGACCGTTCAGTTTGTTTAGCCGCCATCTTTAATGCCACGGTGCGATAAAAAAAAACTACCATATCTTCACTCTCATCCACCCCCAGAGCAGATTTTGTACTCTACCAGTTTTTTATCGCGCCGTCCATTCAAGATGGCGGCTAAACCGTGCGAACTCGACAAACACTCAGAAAAATAGGCGACTATGAACAGTCTAGTAACTAAGCCACTGATTTAATCATTTCCGCCATATTTCAACCAGGCCCCGAAGGTTCCGGCTATGTCGCCAGGTTACTTAAGGAAAATTTTTACATCACTGAGTTGGACTTGGCTCAAAACAAGATTAAGAGCCATGGTGCACAGGCATTCGCAGAGGTGCTCAGCGATAATAATACCATCAAGAAATTGAACCTGTCGTGGAACGATTTCAAGGACAAAGACGCAGAATGTTTGGCAGAAGGAATCCGCGTCAACCAAACGCTAGCTTGGCTTGACTTGAGTCATAATGGATTCGCAGAAGAAGCTGGGATGTTATTTGGTGAGAATCG